>VYZU01070807.1:91788-107514 GCA_013401355.1 Ceyx cyanopectus
CTGCCTTAGTTCTCATCTCCATCCACTCCTTTCTAATTCAAAGCCATTGCCCCTTGGACTTTCACAACAGGCCTTTAGAAACAGGCCCTCTGTTGGAAATATTTTGGAAATATTTTCCAAATATTTCTTCTTTTCAGGCAGAGGAGTAGTTTGGGACTGCCTCATTTCTCAGCTGACCAACCCACCCATCACTTGGTTGCCCTGACCTCGAGCTCTCCATTCTTCCTCTGTGAACTACAAATGGAGTTCCTGCCAAAATTTCAAAATCTCCGAATTTTTCCATTATCAAATTGCTATTTTCTCAGCAACCCCACTACTACTATAAATCATAGGCTTGAGTACCATGAGTAAACTGCCAGATTAACCCATTTTTTTCCACCATTTTAATGTAAAATAACTTGAGGGACTTAAACCACCTGTAACTATAGCAGGGAACTATAGGATATTCCTGCATTGTTGGGACAATGTCTAATGTTGATTTCCCTTCTGACAGATTACCTATGCTTCTATAAGACATTATGAACCACAGTAGGCAGCAAGAAGAAGAAAAAGAAGTAGCTCTTTGTTTCCATTTCATTGCTATCCTTGACTTTTAAACCCATGCAGCTTTTTAGGAAAAGCAGGTCTTGCAAATTGTATTTAAAGGATTTCTAAAAGGATTTAGAAAACTCATTTTAATCAGGCACATTCCATCCAGGTTTTGCATTTGTTTTTATGTCTGCTTAGGAAGGATGGATATTTATACTATGATTTTGAATCTATTATTTATGTATTAACTGTCCCTGTAATTAATAGTATCTCAGGGAAGAGCTGATCCTGCGTCTAAAAGAAGATATCCAAAGCTAGATATCCATCTGTTCAGAAATCTGACTGTGGGGATTTATAGTTATAACATCTTTCTTTACTAAATGTTTTCTGTGAGGGTCTAATTTCATATGTTATTGAACAGGACAGAAAGATAAGACCTTTCGAGCACTGAAATCAATGCAGAGCAACTGTGAAAAATGGCAGTAATTATAACAAAAGCTGTAGTTGGCTAAAGCCAAACTATTATTTTGTGCATTCACACATAACCCAATATTGCAATCCTGCTCAATTACTTACAGGTTTACAGAAACAAAAAGAGGGAAGTGTTAGGAGGAAAAAAGCACAGAGCTCTGTTCTCAAAGGTCAAAACTACAACACCTGCTGCTTTGTTTAATCCTTCCATTACTCCCAGAATACAAGCAGTTGCAGTTGGTTGCAGGGTGGTAGCATAATAAAGTTGATTTGTGCTATAAAAGTAGGCTCATAACGCTTAGCATTTGAAAAAAAAAATAGATCTTCGTGGCATTTGTCCTTTTCATTGCCTGCTTGATTTGCCCACAGGCATGCACTTCCTTGCACAGGTCATGAAATAGCCTCTGTGTGTGTGTTTTTCTTAAATAGAATTAAAGGTGCACTGGGAATTTAATCAACTTCCTACTGAAACCGACTCGGAATTCTTTTTTCCAGTGGAAGTTGCCAAGCTCAGCTCTGGGTGTGCAGAGCAATTCACCTGCAAATCTGCACTGAACTGAAGCAGTCATCTAGCAGAGAGGAAATCTATTCATAATGAGGCATTTTTAGGCAATAAATAAGTGTTTTGGGCTTCATTCCTCAGGATTACACTTAGCAATGTTTTGCCTCTTACACTATGATAACTGAGAGCAGAATTTCCTTCACTGGCATCCATCAAGTTGATGGAAAGATGCCAACTGGTGTGAGTTGTGCTTGTGTATCTTTTGAGTTCCATACTTTGATTCTTGCTAGTAGAGAATGGGTATGCAGATGCATTTGTCAACACCTTGCAGGAAATCCTGGCTTCAGTGAGGCCAAGACTTTACTCCTAAGTGTAAGCTGACATATAAAAATGTTTGTTTGCATTTGTTTTAAATGTTTCAGCTTTAATGGCTGTGTTTTTATACTGCCCTCATTTTAGTCCATCCCTGTTGACATGATGAACGTGGAAGTCTATGCAAGAGAACACCTCAGGATTCAGACCTCATCTGTCTCAGGATCAGAAAAATACTTTTCAGTGTTAATAGATCCCAAGATACCCTCATCTGAGGCTCTGAGAATGCTAAAAATTAATATTTAGATGGCTATTAATATTAAGAATGGAGAACTAAATTTGGTTCTCAGTGTCTTAGAGGATGCTGCATATCCACTTGACACCTCAGCTCCTACAGTGGATTTAGTCTGTATGGCACAGGATTGGGATGGGGGATAAATAAGAGTGGTGGTTTATTTGATTTTAGGCTTTTTTAAAGGGAAATTATACAAATCTTTTAGAGAATAATTTTTTTTTTTGTCTCAAGTCTGTTGAAATGAGCATCTGTGCTCAGTTTATCATGGATAATGTAATTAGGCACCTCATTAGAAATGCAGCTAACAATGCAGCAATTTCTTCATCACTGCTGATTATCAGATGGCAAAAATGTCACGTGGGTTTATTTTTTGTGTTTCTATCAGATGCAAGACATTCTTTTTACAGGCAAATTTCCTGTCTTGTTTTAATTTCAAGTATGTCTTTGTGAAGCCTATTGTTGAAATCTTCTAGGAATATATAACCTTTTTTTTTCCTTTTTTTTTTTTTTCTTAGATAGGAAACTTGGTTGATGGGTAGTCAGTTTAAATGTGCAGAGTTCTGAGGCAGTGCAGTTAGTGTCTATTGTTTCTTTTGAGTAAATGTTCCATTGCCAGATGGTGTTTTTATAACGTAGGGAAAGTGCTGTTTTCCCTCTAGATACCTAAGTTCAGTTTCAGGAAAATTTACCAATCCTAGGAAAAAGCTGAAATCAATTTATAATAGCTTACCTTTGTTTGTTGTAATGTTTTTTTCCCAGTGAAAGTGACTTCTTAAGCTCTACAGATGGTATCAGAAAAAAAAAAGACATTATAAGGGTCTAGTCTGAGCCTCAGGAGACCTGGATTTTAATGCTGTTCATCATCTGTTTGCCACAGGCAAGTTATTTTGTCTCCTGTTCTGTCACCTGAGATCTCTGAGTCTGACAGCAATACAGAGAACACATCAGTAATTCCTGTATTGATTTAATAGCAATAATGAGATGCAGTTGATCCATCAGTTCCCTCCTCTTTGGTGCACATCACAACAAAGTTATGTTTGCACTCCAAAGTTTCAATCCTAATGAGAATTAAGACTATTGTACTTCTAACTCAGCAGAAGATCCACCACTCCTGGCATGTCTTAGTTTGATGGGATTTTCTTTGTGTTGGGTTTTTTTGTACCTGATTTTTTGTAGAATCATTGTGGTTGGAAAGGACCTCTATGATCATCAAGTCCAACCTTCATCCTAACCTCTGTAACCAACAGATCACAGCCTCAAGTGCTACATCTACTGGTTTTTGTACACCCCCAGGGATGGTGACTCCACCACCTCCCTGGGCAGCCTCTTGCAGACCCTGACCACTCAGTAAAGAATTTCTTCCTAATACCCAATCTAAACCTCCCCAACACAACTCAAGGCCATTTCTTCTCATCTATTATTAGTAATCTGGGAGAAGAGACCAACACCAACCTGGATACAACCTCTTTTTGGGTAGCTGTAGAGAGCAATGAGGTCTCCCCTCAGCCTCCTCTTCTCCAGACTAAACAACCCCAGTTCCCCCAGCCTCTTTCCATCAGGCATGCTTTCCAGAGCTGCAGCTGGCCCCACTCCAGCAATCTGAAAGCTTTAAATTACACCTTTGGAGGCTCTGTGTTCCTAAACAGATGATTTCAGCAGATGTCAGTGAAACAAATATTGAAATAAAAGGCATTATTCATTTTCTATCTCCTCCCTAAGTGAACTTGTTTGTAAAAGGTAATGGAAAGAGCTAGAACTGGAGATCAAGGTTCTTTTTTTTTAAGACACAGTGGACTGTGTGGCAGTTGTTCAGCCTGTTGGGCTTCTCCTCAACACCAACCTGAAGCATCTCCCAGGGCAGAGCTGGGTATGCAGCTAAATCTCCTACCTGAGCCTTGGCCTCAACCCTGCTTAGCCAGGCTACAAATTCCTAGCAGGAGAGCTGGAGCTTTCATAATTAGGGCATGATAATGGGACTGATGCAAAGCCTGAGCAGCTCCTGGCAACAACTTCTGTTCACTACCTACCTGCCTTAATTCAGCTTGGCATCTGGTGCCAAGGGGCCGTGCTCCAGTCAGACAGATTGTCTTGGGTCTTGCTTATATGTTACCCTGTAGCACACCTGCCTGGAGCTGGGTGAAAAGATGTGTGGATAAAATGATGCTCTATAATCTCTTGCCTGTCTCACAACTTACTTGGAGGAGACTCAGATAGCCCTTTTACTTGATGTGCTATCAGAATAAAAATAAAACCTTCCCTGCTCTCTGTGGCCCTGTAGATGATTCTAATCACTGCTTGTATTATGAACAGCACTTATTTCCATCATTGAAAGATGGGCAAAATATAATCAATAATTTTTAGACATTTTTACTAAATTTGCATCAAAAGTAGAAGTTCTTCGGTCACCACTGATTTCTGAAGGAGAACAGGGGGAAAACACCCAGCAATTTTAATTTTACAATCCTTTTTCACCTCAGCCTGTAGATTCCAGCATCAATTTGTACTGTCTGGTGGAGCAAGAATCTGGTGAAACTCGCCTGATTCCCCCTCCTGCTTGAAAAGCCCTGGTCAGTCACTGGAGATCAATGCAGCTTTTTGGATACCTGTGTCTGCTCTGTGTGAATCCAGGTTTCTCAGAACATGTGAGTCAGGACTGTCAAAGGGAAGCTGCCTTCCCTTAGTGGGAAAATGATGGGTCTCCCAGAAAAAAAACAAAACAAAACAGTCTCTGAGTGTGTGATGACTTATGCATGTGATTAAACTCAAGCATATGAAATATCCTGCTGTATCCTCTGAAGAGTAACCCTTTGCATAAATAAAACTTAGAACTTCTTCATTATTTTTTTTTCTCACAGAAGATGATTTAAAAGTTGTGTCACTGTGTTTCAGGTGACTAATTTTTTTCTTGTAAGTGCAACTGGTGATCAAGATGAAAAAAAGATGGATAGAAAACAATTGTAATTTTTCACATCAGAGGTTTCCAGGCTCTCAGAATGCAGCCACACACAATTACTGTTCACATAGCTGCAGGGTGGAAATGAGTAGCCAGGTTAAATTGGCAGGGAAAGTGAGAGGAGAACTCCATGGTGTTTCCAGCACTGGTGAAGTGAGTTTCATTTCCATCTGCTTTAGCAGACTCTCAGGTTTGCTGGCCAACCTCCTTTCTACCTTTGTCACCAGCAGTCTGTTTCTGTCACTTGTACTGAAGGTCTTTGTGGGGCTGAGCATCAACTGGGCAATGGAAAAATTTACATATGGAGTTGAGAAGGAGAGGTTTGAATAACAAGAACCTTTTAAGAACAAAAAGATGAGTATTGTTCATGAAAAGCAAACTCAGCAAAGAGATTTCCATTATGATGTGAACTGTGATCAGGGTGTGATGCTTTCTCCAGCAGAAGATTGACATTTTCATTCTTCCCCTTCAAAATATTGCTATGAATGTAAAGAGAATCCTTAAAAGCAGTGTTGGGTTTCACAAGATTTGAGGCAATATGTTTCTTCTGGAGTGCAGCTACTTTTCAGTGCCTGCCTCCCAGTTTGCACAAATAATTGACAGCTCATTAACAACTCAGTAGGAGCTCTGAAAACCAACTGAGAAAAACATCAGTGCTACAGGGGGAACAAAGTATCTGCTCATCAATTATGCTGATAGTCTCCAACCATATTTAAAATGAGGTTAGTAAACAACCTAAGAAATAAATTATAGAAGAAGAAAGGATTGTGATTTCACAGACAACTCCTGTGAGCTCTTCCCCAGGCTGTGTGGGAGGATGCCCAGTGTTTCCCAACTTCTCACGGGCTCTGAGAGCCTCTGTGATGGGACAGGGTCTGTTTTCTGCAGCTGCACTGCACTGCCAGGGCAGGTGAAAGATGTTTTTTGGACTGTACTCTAAATTTTGTCAAATTACCACTATTGATTTATCTGGATATGGGAGCTGCAGGAGAAAAACTTTATTGTTGTTGCTTTATAATGAAGTGGGAAAAGAGGTGTCCACTAGTCATGTCAAAACCCATCTCAACTGAGCATGCAACCAGCTCTGCTCCCAAATCCACTGGCTTCTTTGCTGAAGTAACAGTGATCTACCAGCAGTAATTCTTACTCGTTTTGCATGAGGAGAAAGGCAATTTCATCCTGCTTTTGACTTTCTCTTCCAGTCTCATAGGAGTTGCTCTGTTTGGTGATGTTACAAACACATTGGAGATTTAGACTGGTCACTAGAGAAGTGAGAAACCACTTTGTCCAGAAANAGCCTGTAGATTCCAGCATCAATTTGTACTGTCTGGTGGAGCAAGAATCTGGTGAAACTCGCCTGATTCCCCCTCCTGCTTGAAAAGCCCTGGTCAGTCACTGGAGATCAATGCAGCTTTTTGGATACCTGTGTCTGCTCTGTGTGAATCCAGGTTTCTCAGAACATGTGAGTCAGGACTGTCAAAGGGAAGCTGCCTTCCCTTAGTGGGAAAATGATGGGTCTCCCAGAAAAAAAACAAAACAAAACAGTCTCTGAGTGTGTGATGACTTATGCATGTGATTAAACTCAAGCATATGAAATATCCTGCTGTATCCTCTGAAGAGTAACCCTTTGCATAAATAAAACTTAGAACTTCTTCATTATTTTTTTTTCTCACAGAAGATGATTTAAAAGTTGTGTCACTGTGTTTCAGGTGACTAATTTTTTTCTTGTAAGTGCAACTGGTGATCAAGATGAAAAAAAGATGGATAGAAAACAATTGTAATTTTTCACATCAGAGGTTTCCAGGCTCTCAGAATGCAGCCACACACAATTACTGTTCACATAGCTGCAGGGTGGAAATGAGTAGCCAGGTTAAATTGGCAGGGAAAGTGAGAGGAGAACTCCATGGTGTTTCCAGCACTGGTGAAGTGAGTTTCATTTCCATCTGCTTTAGCAGACTCTCAGGTTTGCTGGCCAACCTCCTTTCTACCTTTGTCACCAGCAGTCTGTTTCTGTCACTTGTACTGAAGGTCTTTGTGGGGCTGAGCATCAACTGGGCAATGGAAAAATTTACATATGGAGTTGAGAAGGAGAGGTTTGAATAACAAGAACCTTTTAAGAACAAAAAGATGAGTATTGTTCATGAAAAGCAAACTCAGCAAAGAGATTTCCATTATGATGTGAACTGTGATCAGGGTGTGATGCTTTCTCCAGCAGAAGATTGACATTTTCATTCTTCCCCTTCAAAATATTGCTATGAATGTAAAGAGAATCCTTAAAAGCAGTGTTGGGTTTCACAAGATTTGAGGCAATATGTTTCTTCTGGAGTGCAGCTACTTTTCAGTGCCTGCCTCCCAGTTTGCACAAATAATTGACAGCTCATTAACAACTCAGTAGGAGCTCTGAAAACCAACTGAGAAAAACATCAGTGCTACAGGGGGAACAAAGTATCTGCTCATCAATTATGCTGATAGTCTCCAACCATATTTAAAATGAGGTTAGTAAACAACCTAAGAAATAAATTATAGAAGAAGAAAGGATTGTGATTTCACAGACAACTCCTGTGAGCTCTTCCCCAGGCTGTGTGGGAGGATGCCCAGTGTTTCCCAACTTCTCACGGGCTCTGAGAGCCTCTGTGATGGGACAGGGTCTGTTTTCTGCAGCTGCACTGCACTGCCAGGGCAGGTGAAAGATGTTTTTTGGACTGTACTCTAAATTTTGTCAAATTACCACTATTGATTTATCTGGATATGGGAGCTGCAGGAGAAAAACTTTATTGTTGTTGCTTTATAATGAAGTGGGAAAAGAGGTGTCCACTAGTCATGTCAAAACCCATCTCAACTGAGCATGCAACCAGCTCTGCTCCCAAATCCACTGGCTTCTTTGCTGAAGTAACAGTGATCTACCAGCAGTAATTCTTACTCGTTTTGCATGAGGAGAAAGGCAATTTCATCCTGCTTTTGACTTTCTCTTCCAGTCTCATAGGAGTTGCTCTGTTTGGTGATGTTACAAACACATTGGAGATTTAGACTGGTCACTAGAGAAGTGAGAAACCACTTTGTCCAGAAAGAGAAGGTACTAGGGTAACTTTCTGAAAGCAAATTATGACCTTAGTCTAGAGAACCAAATCAGTATTTCATAGCTGGCCTCATGGCAGCATTCCCTCAATGGTTTGACTGATATGATGAATATATTTGAGAATATAAAGAGAAAAAAAAAAATCAACAAAGTGTTTTCTAATCTAATAAAGAGCCTAATTACTAGTAGTTCTGAGGAGCTACATCTCCTGTTATTTCAGGAATACAGCACACCTACAAAACTCCAGTTCTGGGATGCTTAATTCAGATTAGAAGTGTATATTGGCGAGGCAAATATGTGACCAGAAAGTGGAAACCATGGAAAGGTTCTCTTTTTCTTTCATTTTTTAAAGTGTTCTAGCAATTAAATGCTGTTCTGAAATAATTTATTTCCTTGAGACTCAAATTCAGATTGCAGCAGCAGCAGCATGTGTTTTTAGCCGTGGTAAATGGATAAAACTGCAGTTAATGATTTTATCAATATTTTATGACCTTGTTCTTTAATGTGTAATNTGGGTGTTGAAAAACACATCACACTAATCATTGCTTAGCATTGTGTGGTAGACAAATAGAATCATGGAATGGTTTGAGTTGGAAACTCTCTGTAAATTATTCTGTGCTACACCCCAAAGCTCAGGTGGCCACTTCTAACTTTGTCAGTAGTTGCTTGAGTGAGGGGGTAGAATGTGGGAGAAGAACTGGAGTGGTGAGGGGGATGTTGCAGCTGGGGTGTCTGTTACCCTAATTGTGGCTTGACAAGAACAGAGTGTTTAGATAACACAGCTCTGTGAAGGATTCAGAGCCACCTTATCATATATTAGGGGATGTTATATTAGGGAAAAACCTATCCACAGTGGAAAACATTTCTGGCAAGGATCCTTAATGTATAGGAGAAAGCAAAATATTTGAAAGCTTTTTTTTACTCTCTATCAGGGAATAAGCTTTGCAGTGTCTGTCCCCATGTGTGTGCCCCTGCCCAGGTGCTGCTCTGGAGATGTCTCCATTTGGGAGGTAACAAGAAAAATGAATTCTTTGCACTTGAACCAAGTTTTGTGGTTGTTACTGCATCCTGCCCGTGTCAGCTCACACAATGAAGTGATCAGGAAAAGGTTTGTGTGCATCTGGAAGTGTTTTTTGGAAGGAAGGCAAAGGCAAAATGCTTGTTCTAGAATGCAGCAGTGTGATTCCAGAGGTATTTACACCACTATAATTCTACTGCAGTAATATAACATAAATTGGGTAGTACTCCCAGTATATTTATTTCCGTTGCAGCTGGTAGTTGAGGGTACAACCCTTGACTCTTCAGACTGTGCATGGACATAAATCCTCTGACATTATCAGCACGATAAAAAGGATAACCTCCAAAACCAGGTTGATCCATACAGTGCTGGAGACTGGGCATAGGATGGATTCAGCTAATTGCCAGCTGCTAAGATCTGAAACACCCCACCAAAGGTCAAGTGCACGTCATGCTGAACTCAGAAGAGTGTAACTGCAGCCCCCAGACTGATTTCTTCCCCAGCAGTAGAGATGCTCTCTTGGGCCAGAGGTTTAGACAGAGCTCTGTAGTGAGGATTTCCAGTGCTTTGCCTCTCTATTTTCATGAGTGAATACACACAGAATTTGCTGCTTCCAAAGCTGTCAGTAAAGTAGCTTTGAGTTTCTTACTTGCAGGTATTTTCCATGTAAAAACTAACCAGATCTTTACAGAATTCTGTTTTTTTTACAGGGAAGTCTGGGCCTGTTGTAGGCACTTTGTATTCTACACTCTTGTCTCTACTGTTCACTGGGCAAATAGCAGTTTCTTTGTCATTTTTAGTTTGCAGTCTTGCATTATTCACAAACTGGTGTTTGAATCCCAAAAGACAAGAAAAACTTCATTATGCATTCAAATCCAGCCACCTATTACAAGAACATCCACTGGTGATGAGCATCACCAGCAGCTTCCACGAGCAAAGTTTAATTATGCACATAACTAAAAAGCACCAGGACTGGGAATCATCATTTCTAATAAAAACACTGACTTCTAGTCATGGATCATTTTATTCCTTTTTTTTTGGAGCTATAAATCACTCATGTCACTTACATATCTGCTTTTCCTGGTTTTACTTTTTTTCATACTGAAAGCTGTTGCTGGGAATGTGCTTGTGTGATGAGAGGAAGAGGAGGAAACAGTCTTGGTCTTTTCATAGGAACATCTTGGGTGTCTATAGGGAGATATCAGGACAGGTTATTAGTCCATGAGCTAGGGCAGAAGAATAAATGCTGAGATTGGGTGCAAGGATCAAGGCAAGGTTGAGGCTCTGTGCAGTTACTACACTCCACTATCTCGTGCTAGAAGCTTTACTATGATGAGAGGTATCTTTAATATCTAAGGTTATGTCCTATCCCTTTATTTCTGCTCTTGGGCATGCAAACCAGAAAGATTTTTGCTTTTTTTGGTGTAGAAGCTTTTCTAAAGCAAGAGTTTCTTTTTGGTATTTTCTAAAGGTGGCCAGGTGCAGGAGTAATCACCTGGTGACTAAGAGTTTGCTCTGATATGTGACACTTCCAGTCAGCAAAACTCTTCTCTTAGTTCTTGTGATCTTGAACTTTGCAAAATATTTCATAAGGTGACCTCATTGAATTAATCAGTTGTGGTGGAAATTTGAACAGTGTGTAGTGAGAAAAGCAGAAATCTAAATTCCCCCTGAACATCAGTCACGTCCTTTTTTCCCTGAATATTTCTTACCTATTATTTTTGTCCTTGCTTTTCTATGAAGTTTTAGGTTGGCATGTGGAAAAGTTGTTAAAATATTTCTAATCTTGTCAAAAGATGGGAATTCTAAGAATCCTGATTATTTGTTATTTAACAAACCTTTGGAGAGATGTTTCAGAAATGCTGTGGTATGGAAATAAAACCAAAAGGGACGTGGGCTGTTGGTGTACAAAGTGGCATAGGCACTGCTCACAAACTTACTGACACTGACTAAAGAAACTGACTGATAGAAACTGGTAGAAACTATTCTTTTTTTCCATGAACAAGCTGAAAACTTTGCACCTTATTTTGAGTGTTCTTTTTTTTTTCCCTACCTTTCACTGATGGCAAAGTCATCTCTGTCTGCTTTTCTGTTTGCCATCTTTTAGAACCTGCTTGGCATTTGGATCTGCCAGCACTTTGGAATTAATGGATGTACATGAACAGAGGGAGCCAGGTAAAGAGAGAGTGTCAAGATCACATCTCCTGCTTGAAAGCTGTTATTACAGTGCATTTGAGAGCAGGGAGCTTCCCTCTGGAAGCAGCTGCTGCTTCTCTACAGAATTTCTGAAACACTGAAGAAATGTTCACTTGTCCTGCAAGATATTTTTCTAAGTCTTTTCTTAATTCTTCCAAGATAGCTACACACAAACCAGAGAGTGCAAAGATGGGCAGACAACAGTGAACCCATACACATTTGCCTGCCTACAGTGTGGTGTGCAATGGAAAGATTTCAGGGGTTTATATCTGCTACTTATTCTCTTCTTGAACAGAGTATGAGTAAGGACTTGGAAGATGCTGGTCAGATTCTGAAATAGATTCTTATTAATGTAGGAACAATGGACTTAATGGTTTATAATTTAAATATTTCTTGGTTTTCTTTGGTACTTCTCAGTGTTTGATGCCTGGTTAGGGGATGTCAGTGTGAAGAAAGAAGCAGTAGCAGGTGAAATGTGAACTTTACAAAGTAACCATTTTGCTGTGAATGGCAATGAAGGCTTTAGTTAGGAGAGAAAAAAAAAAAGAATAGAACATTTTCTAAGGATCAGAGGTAACAAGTAAATTTTCCTACATTCCTTTTTTTAGCTTGGAAATTTCCATTTACCATCTGAACCTATTTTCTTATGAGTGTTATATGATTTCCAAGTCCTCTTAGGCAATATTTACTGATCTGATGCTGCCTATTTTAATTTAGCATTCACTGAATGTGACGATACCAGATCAGCTCTGCAGTTTTGTTTTATCTTCTGGAAAGGTTAACACACTTATATTAATACAAGTGTGTCTTTTACTGCAGCACTTTTCAACCTCTGAACTTCATACAGTGATTTACAAGCAACTGAAAGAGTGGAGCAATGAACAGTTCATTCCACAAATATACTTCTTATTACAGGCAGAGCTGNAGGCTCTAATAAGAAAAAAAAAATAGCTTTAAGTTGCTTATTAATTGTAGAGTAAAACATTTTAATGTGCTAACTGCAGTTATTAACTGACCCGAATCTCTCTAAAGCATTGAAGTCTTAACCTAAAAAGAAAGCATTTCTGTATGGATAGTTACAGTAAAGTAGCTTTACATCAGTTAGTTGTCTAAATCCAGGCATGTCATACTGTGGCATCAAACTATTATTCAAAGTTTATAATCCCAAGGCTTGGAAAAACATGGGATCAGGTGGCAGGCTGCAGTTCATTGTTGGATCTGTTTAACACCTCAGTAATAAATCATTTCTGTAATAAAACCACGGCCAGTAGAAATTCTGTCTGCTGCAGCTGACAATTCAGTGTACAATAGCAGCTTATTATTGTGTGAAGACACTTTTCTAATGTAATTTTTATCAATCAGAACTCTCCAAGAACTTAATTATGTGTTTCCACCTCTCCTTTCTCCTCTTTTTATTGTAGCTCTCTGTCTGTCTTAAGGAACGATGAGTTATCTCTTACCTTCCACAATAAGGAAGATTTATCTAAAATATCTAGATAATGTGATATAAATTATCTTCCTGTGTATTTTGCACAATACAAGGAGCAAGTAGAGAGAATCACTGCTGAAAAAAAGCCTTCTGTGTGATTGCTCTGCTTTTTCAACCTACCCTGTGTCAATGAAAGAGAATAAAAGATGGTGTGTTGGATCCCTCTCTCCCGAGCGTGTAATTGTTGCATACCAGATGAATGAACATGCCTGTCTCTGGTTTTACACTAAATCATGAACACTATTCAAATGCAGTAAAGGATGAGGTCAGAGTAGAATGAAAAATGAGATTTTTACCTATTCCACAGACCTGTATTGTCTGGAATTTTCTCTTGTGACAATGCTGCAGTGATATCCAGCAGAATTTCTCAGTATGGGTGTCTGTAGGTAACACCACAGTCTCAGATTTAGCCAACCCTTTGTGGGGAAAGGTTGGCAAGAAACTGGGAGAAGCCAGTCTGGCCATTGGCACCAGGCTGTTGAGCAGCTCTGTGCCACACAGGCTGCCCTGTCATAGTATCTGTAAGAGGCTAAACCTTCAACATCTTCCTCAAATGAATTTCTCTTAGAGCAGCCATCATCTCCTGACAGTGCAAAATTGTTTTTCAACCACTTCTTCCCTCTGAGTTGTGAATTCTGTAGGTCCCTGAGCATGGCCCACAGTGCAGGAGGCAGGGCCTGGGTGGCTGTGCCATGCTCTGCTCCTGTCTACCTTTTGACTTCTCAGAGACTGCTTGGTTGGGGTTTAGTGTTATTCCTCTCATCCGTGACTTGCCTGTTGCCATTATTTGGCTGGTTTTGGTTTGAGTTTTTTAGCTTCTTAAAAGAACTTCTAGACCAGGAAGGGAAGTGTTTCATTTATCCACAGCAAACAAGATGACAACAGGATTTTTACCTCCACTCTCTCAGTGGTACCTCATTGCTAAGCTGAGGAAAAAAGGCCATTACCATTTTGTTGACTCTTCATTAAGGGTGCAGTTTGTGATCTGGATTTTCTTGCTTGTCAGATATATTCACTGGTAACCCACTGGTTTTTAATTACCCCAAGGCATGCCAGGCCTGTCTTCTTTAGACAAGTGCACAGCTGTTTATTTTCTTGGGGATTACTATCCGAGCCCTGTTCTGAGCATCATTTAGATTATAGAGTATAAATTTAGAGGTGGCAGGTTTATGTATTTTTCATGAGGGATACGTGGTGGTTGGGAGGTAGCAGGAGTCTCAGATCTACTGCACAATAGCAGGGTGGCTTGTTTGAATCATTCCTGTACATTCAGCTGAGATTCAGGCACATTATAGTGCTGTGCTTACTGCTTTAAGTGCTCACTATCCCCCCTCTTTATATATGAAATATTCACATACTGTGAGGACACTTTGGAAAAAAAAAATAAAAATAAGGCATTTAAAATGCAAGTGTTTTTGTGTGAACGAGCCTGCCTGTCTGTGTCTGGATTAGCAAACACTTCAGTACTGCTGTGTATAAGCTGTTGAAAAAGGCCTTTTATCTAAAACTAAAAACCCATTCAGTTAAAATGTGTATGTGGCCAAATGTAAGAAGAGTATCCGTCCTGTTGATTAATTTACAAAAAGCCATAACCAACATGTTCTGCAAAACACTTGAAATGGAGCCTCTCTGGTTTCAGAAAACCTGTCTGTTCTGTGCAGTTCTAACGATGAAAATATTGAATAATACATTATAATTTTAAATTTTAGAGCAAAAAATGAATATTGCAGAAGTGTGGTAAAATTACTGAAGCTTGGGTTTTTTTCCCCTTTAAAACATAAGATCCTTTCAAAACAGAATCTTATTTAAAAAAAAAACCCAACTCCAAACACTGCTGTTATTTTCAGAGATGTAAAGTGAGCAATAAAAATATGTTTAATTAACAAAGAAAACTAATTCTTTGTTAAAACCAACAAAGAATATTAATGTAATGGCAGGAAAAAAACCCTAAAAACTTACGTGCTAATGCCAGTTAAGAACCCAAGTAGATTAAATTGCCCCAATGTTGTATATACCATGTGTCATACATTGTCTTATCACAGAAGTATCAACATGGCCAAGTCCTGCAGGGAACAGTGATAATATCCCATTTTACTGCTGAAGAAAGACTTTTGATGGCAATGCACTGTCACAGACCAGGGATTTCCAGGTATGGCATGGCTGGAATGGAGACCAGTGTCTGAGCATGGCACAAGAGAAGGAGGAGAGACCCCCCTGGGCTGGATGGTACAGGTGAAGCTGCAGTGGTGCAGTGCTGGAGGAGCATTAATTAATCCCAACTATCATCAGCACTGGCATCCTCTGGTGCAGCACTATGGTGGGCATCTCTGGGTGGTGGTGATACACCAGGGATGCATCTCCAGTCAAAAAAAGATGGGTTTTCCCTCTTTCTGGTTCAGAAAATGCTCAGGTTTGGTTGCTCTTGGGTGTGCCTTGGCATCTCCAGGAGACCTTCAATGAGCTGGCACAAGAACAGATTGACTGAGATCCCCTGACAGCTGGGTCAAGAGGAAGAGAAATATTAGAGAAGTTGTTTGCTTCGTGTCTTGCAAAATTTGTCCCACTTTGGTCTCCATCTTTTTGGTCTTTATTGCATTCCCTTTATGAACAGGATAAAGGAACAATGAGCTGATGATTCCTCAATCTTTTCATTAGATAGTAGAGAGAAAAAACATTCCAAAAGGATCCTGTTTCTCTTAAATATAATCATTTTTTGTAAGCCTTTTAATGTTCCAGGTTGCTTAAGCATGTGAGTGGAAGACTCAGCTGCTCAGCTTCTGCTTTCTGCCCATAGCTGGTGTCTTGCTTATTTAATTGCTGTGAACATCTTCAGGTTGATGACAGGATCTGTAATGAGGCAGCCAGCTATCTGTGAATCTGTGTACA
>VYZU01070809.1:0-14495 GCA_013401355.1 Ceyx cyanopectus
ATAATGTAAAGGGAGTCCCCTAATGAAATTCTGTCAAATTATGATTATTCCACTCTATTCTCAAAGATTTAAATGAACAAGTGTTATCGTTTTTAATGGTGTCTCAGACATATTTTGTTGGTGCATTGCTTTTCTGTATTCAACTTTCCTATGAATTGAGCTGTGAATTGAAATAGAGTTTAAACCTTTAAATGTATGCATTTGTATAATTATCTGAATGGAGGCATGAAGGTTAAATAAAGCATTTTGTATGGAACAAACCCCCTAATTATTACTGTGGATGACTCAGACCTACTGGAATACCCAGTTATTAACTTTTTTTAATTAAACCTTTGTTTAAAAAAATCTTTTCTATAAACATATAGTGATTTCTTCCAATTGAATGTTTGCTTAAGAAATGGGATACTTGCTTTTCTGATTTTTTTTAAAGCCATCATATAGAGTAGACATTCTTTCTCCTTTCACAGTGTTTGTGCATCTGTGGTGAAGCTGGAACAAAGAAAATATCACTCAACAGTATAAAAATAAATATCCTGGGATAATATAAAAATATTTTGCATTATTATATAATCTGAGTTCCCTCAAATCCTTTAGAATGGAGTTGTGTGTTTGTCTCTCTCTGCTTCTTTCCCTCTCCTTTCCCTGTGGGTGGGGAAGCTGGCACAGTTAAGGTACCCATGGAGGCAAGGGCATATTTGTGGAACAGATTGCATCCAGTGAAACACCAACTTCAGGGGCAGTTGAAGAGGACTGGTATTCTTCTGGTAGGCTTCTCCCTCATGCCTGACCATTCCACAAGAAGCTTCTTTTTTGTTTGAGCCCACCTAGGACAACTGGATATCAAGTCAGATTTTTCCTTACTAATGAAATTTCTCCTTAAATGTGAATTTTCCTTTTCCCTTACATTTCCAGCCACTTGCTTTTCACCAATATATAATTTATCTAAAAAAAACCCACTTAGTGTTGCATGGTTGCAGGCAGAGAAACAAGTAAACAAAGTGATTTGATTTGGAGGCCTCTAAGCCTTATCAAGAGATGTGTCTAAACCAAAGCCATGCTAGAACAGATCTCTAATCTCTCAAACTGCTGATGAACTAAAAAATCAGATTGTCCTACCGTCCCTTCCAAAGCACTTTTGCTTTCCACACAATAAGCTGTTTGTTCTTCCTCAGTGTCCTGCTTGTGTTTAATATCATTTTTACTCCCAAAAGTGCCATAAGTATAAAACTCATCACTGCCTGTTTAGTCTGACTTCTTCAGTGAACACCCACACTGTCCATTGCCCTGACCCGTGGCCCGTTCCTGAAAAGTTATTTCTTCCACTTGCACAAACAACAGCTCCATTGTCATCTAATCCCTCCTGTTTTCTTCCTCTGTTATTGAACAGCCTGTTTGGAGTGCAAACTTGGCACGTGCTATTTCATAGCCCATACGGGGCACGTCTGGCTCTCTGTGAGGATGATGAGGAGCGGCCGCTGCTCGCCACCTTCAGCTTTGCACAGTTAGTTCCTGGATCTGATAAAGATGGTCCCATCTCTGCAGGCAGAAAACAAATCACATCTGCATCATCTTTGAACCTGGGGACACTGCCCTGCTCTCAGACAGAGCCCTGCCAGTGCAGACTTCCACCCAAGGGTTTATGATGCCATTCGTCCTTGCCAGTCTGCAATAGGGAAGAACATCCCAATGAGAGGTTTGGGCACTAGGTTTTGGTTGGGAGTTGAAAGGGCAAGGCTCAGGATCCTGTTTTATCTAGAAACTGATCTTGATGAAACTCAGAAGCAGTCAGAGAGTAGAGAGAACTTGTGAAGCAGTGAAAAGTTCCATCCCAAGGAGCTGGGAAACCTTGACTGGGGCTGTTGTTGAGGCTGTTGCTGGCAGATTGAAATGAAATGCTGCCCATTCCTAAATCCAGATTGCAGAGGCCCATACTCCTCCTCCCTCACTGGAAGTCTCACTGATGCAGGAGAGGAGGAGGCCTAAAAATCACAGTTTCCCACCATTTCTGCCCACGTGGGAGCTTCTCACCAGCCCTCAGTGTGCTGAGCAAGGCAGATCAGATCTGGAGCTGCCATGAGCTCCTGTTTAACTGAATTATCAGAACTGATAATTCTACAAGTTCACTTGCTCACTAACGTGAGCAGAGGAAATATAGGGTTTAATTAAGATTAAAGGGATTTGTTCAGTGTAAGGTTTCCCCTGCTCAGCCATGAGTTTCAGAACAGCTGCCCAGTGGCAGTTATTGTTCTGAGAAACATCTTTGTGATGAGGAACTTTGTAGAGTGGCCAAAGCATAAAAATAATGTAAGAATCATATTGTCACTCCTCAGGACGTTATTAATAATTTCTTAGCTCACTAGAACTACTTAAGAGTTCTGAGATACTAATTAATTTAGCTCACTTCTGCCAGTCAGCTTGACAATTTTGTATCTTGCAGTTTGACTAAAGAAAAATATTTAAGTCTGCTTCAGATGAGAAGTCTCAGAGAAGCAACGTTTGGGTGGCAATTGCTCAGACTAATGGTCATTTATTTAAAAACAATTGTTTCCACTGGAGCTAAAACGATGAAAACAAATCTTCCCACCGAGGATTACATAAACATTTTACAAAATGTACATTTTGGGACAAATCAGAGTCCAGCTGTGTGCCTTTTATCTTTACATTTTTAGGTTGCTCTGTGCCTCTGCTCCCTCCCCTACAGCCACAGCGAGCTGGAAGCCAGAATTTCTTCTGCAAACGACCCGAGCTCAAAGAACACAAACTTGTTTTAAAGCAGAGACCATATTTGGAAGAGATCTGGGTCAAGAAAAATAATCAAAGTGCAGCACATTCCTCGAGCATCACGTGAGGAGCTCGGACGAGCACACGGGGCCCAGCCCTGAGGCTGGGACAAAGGGAAGGGGCTGAGCAACGACCTCCATACTCCGTAAGAGCTCTTTGTACCCCGGGGGTCACACCAGGAGACACCTCACTGGCCTAGTTAAGGCTATTCAGGCACAGGTAGGAAAGGTTTCTTAATAGAGGTGTTCAGCCACAGAATGATGATGGTTGGAAAGGACCTCTTAGATCACAGAGTCCAACCAGACCTACAAAACATAACACAAAACCCCCCAAAAAACTAACAACAACACACAAAAAACCCCAAACTACCACACCAAACACAGTCCCCTACATTCCTGCTCTTAGAGCTTGTCCTAAAGCACCTTGTCAATTTTAGGAAGATCCCAAATCCATCCTTTGCTGTCTGTTTGATATTTGGCTATTACACTGCAGAATGACAGCAAAGATTTGATTAAAAAAACTTTAATTTTGTGTCTCTCACTTGGAAGACTTGAGTGAGAAAAGTGCTGAGAAATGGAGCTTTGAGCCTCNATTGCAGAATGGTTGAGGTTGGAAGGGATATTTGGAGGTCATCTGATCCGACCACCCTGCTCAAGCAAGGACATCTATGGAGACTTGCCAGGACCATGTCCAGATGGCTTCTAACTACCTGCAAGGATGGAGACTGCACAGCCTCTCTAGGCAACCTGTGCCAGGGCTCAGTCACCCTCACAGTACAGTAGTGTTTCCTTATGTTCAGAACAGTGCCCAACCATTTCCCATCTCTACTCTCTCTGCCATTAGGTGTGAGACACCTGGTTAGGTCAATACCTGGTTAAGGTATCGACCCAGTCTGAAACTGGCCATGTATTTTTTTACCCATGGGTAATTTCGCTGAGAGGCCCCAAATAACAGCAGTAGCCACTACCCTTCCTGTTGAAGCATACTAACAAAGGCATTTACTGCCTCACATATTTGTCTTGTCAAAAATATATAGCCCATAATAACTAGGGCTGCCACTTACAGAGGAATGAATAACCAGATTTAGCCAGTAAGCTCAAATATGTCAATATATATTATCCTTCATAGTTTTGCTTTTGCCTATGTCTTTTGCACAACCTCTCTCATAGGTGTACTGTGGCCTTTCCTGGTTATATNGCTGAGTATTTGTCCTTTCCAGATTAGACCCAGTCCTGTGGGGAAGGCTGCTCCTGGACATAACTGGTCTCTTCAGCAATTGCTGTGGTTCACATTATGGAAATGTGTCCCTTACCAACCTTCCCATCCTTGCAAATTAGGCAAAGTTAGACTTTATCTAATAGATTCATAGATTCATAGATATTAGGGGTTGGAAGGGACCTAGAAGATCATCTAGTCCAACCCCCCTGCCTGAGCAGGGGCACCTAGACCAAGTCACCCAGGCACAGATAGATAAAGAGCTAAAGGTAATAGGAGCAACTCAGTAGTTGAGCAAGAAATGACAGAATTGCAGAATGGTTGAGGTTGGAAGGGATATTTGGAGGTCATCTGATCCGACCACCCTGCTCAAGCAAGGACATCTATGGAGACTTGCCAGGACCATGTCCAGATGGCTTCTAACTACCTGCAAGGATGGAGACTGCACAGCCTCTCTAGGCAACCTGTGCCAGGGCTCAGTCACCCTCACAGTACAGTAGTGTTTCCTTATGTTCAGAACAGTGCCCAACCATTTCCCATCTCTACTCTCTCTGCCATTAGGTGTGAGACACCTGGTTAGGTCAATACCTGGTTAAGGTATCGACCCAGTCTGAAACTGGCCATGTATTTTTTTACCCATGGGTAATTTCGCTGAGAGGCCCCAAATAACAGCAGTAGCCACTACCCTTCCTGTTGAAGCATACTAACAAAGGCATTTACTGCCTCACATATTTGTCTTGTCAAAAATATATAGCCCATAATAACTAGGGCTGCCACTTACAGAGGAATGAATAACCAGATTTAGCCAGTAAGCTCAAATATGTCAATATATATTATCCTTCATAGTTTTGCTTTTGCCTATGTCTTTTGCACAACCTCTCTCATAGGTGTACTGTGGCCTTTCCTGGTTATATTTCTCATTTGATGGAGCTATTGATCTATAAAATCTCCTTGTAAAATATTTCAAATAAATTATTTTTTTTTTTTCTGAGGTGACTTCTCTGCACTTGTCTTTTTGAGCCTGTACAGAATATTAACAGACAGAAACCAACAATAAAGTCCAGAAACTACTACAAAAGCAAACAGTGAAACCAAGACACTTGCAAAGCTCTATAAATCTCTGCTGAGCTTGGGTTGCTGTTTAATCTTTATATACAGGTACGTCTCAAGGTTATCTGCTCCTGAGGGGTTCACTGGAGGCTTTTGTGATTTGTCATCCGCTCAGCTCCTTATCGGTCAAAGGTATTTCCCCTTGTAACATTTATTATGGGCTCCCCTCCGTGTTTCTTACTACCATGATGCCATGAAGAGGATCTGGTATGCAGCCTGGAAGGAGTTATTCTATTTCCCAGTGATGATAATATTTCCCAATGATCAATGAAATTGTAAATGTGACATTTTTGGCGTAGCGTGTGTGGTGCTGCTGGTGGCTGAACTGGGTGATGCATGAAAACAAGGGAGCCTGAAGCTCTGGAAAGGAGCTCTCAGTCTCCATCCAGGGGTTTCTGTCTGGAAAAGAAATATAGTTAAATGCATTCATTAAATGTGTCATGTATGTAGAAAAGGAACTACTGCCAATAGCATAGAATCATAGAATTGTAGAGTGGCAGGGGTTGGAAGGGACCTCTGGAGATTATCATATCCAACCCCCTCCCAGAGCACGTTCACCCAGGTCAAGCCACACAGGAATAGATCCAGGTGGATCTTGAAAGTCTTTAAAGAAGGAGACTCCACAACCTCTCTGGGCAGCCCCTGCCAGGCTCTGTCACTTTCACAGTGAAGAAGTTTTTCCTCATGTTGAGGTAGACCTTTCTGTGTTTCACTTTGCTGCCTTTACCTCTTGTCCTATTTCAGGGCACAACTGAAAAAAGACTGGCCACATGTCACCATGTCCAAGGAACTGGAAGATGAGCATGTTGAAGTTGCTTCATCACTCAGATGTCAGGGAGCCCACCCACATTTGGCTGAGGCTGGGACTGTGGGGGATTTCCTGGGAAATGGTTTCCTCTCTTGCCTCCCCAGCCTGTTGGAAATGTGTCAGGGCCACCAAAAGAGAGAGCTGGCTGCTGCAGGAAGCAGAATGCAAGTGTTCCCCAGCTAGCACTTTATCCAGCAGATAAAGCTGCTTTAATTCTTCATTTGTTCTTAAATATCAGCTATGTCTACACTGATGTCAGGGATCTGGCTGGTAGCATGCATAGGCATGCAAATACATATGCTTAGTACATATGTATATATATGTGCACACACATGTACAGTATGTATGTACTGATTAGCTCTTTCTAAAGATAATTGGGGTGCATCTATGGATTAATGCTTGTGAGCATCAGGAGCATTACTGGGAATATCTCAGGAGCCAGTTGTCCATGTAGCCATGCAAAAGCCCTTTCTTTTAACTTGGTACAAGTGAAAGGCCGAGGGGAGGAAACAAATATTCAGATTCCTTCTGTGCCTGTCCTCCACACTTCGTGCTTTAAGGGGTGCCTCAAAGTCCTGGGTGACACCTAGACCTGATCTGCTCTCCTGTCCTCCACAGGCACCATGAGTGCAACCTGAGTCCAGACTGAAGAGAGCATCTGGTAGGGGCCAATATGGCCCCATCATAGAGAGACCCAAGGTCACCTGGACAGCCCAGGGTCATGCACAGAGCATCACCAGCACCACAACAGCCACTGAGCTTCCCAGGACTCTATGAACATGCCAAGCAAGGATGACTGCAAATACTTTTAGAGCACAAAAAAACAAAGAAGAATGTCTTGATGTGATGAGGTTGAGGGGGAAGAACGTGGAGATGGAGCCCTTTTCCTTCCTCAGCCTTGCTTTCTTTTCCATTTTGTTTGACATTTGTAATCAAAGCTTGAGCACCTTTGCTTTAGTTCTAAGTGTGCTGTAGTTATTACAGGAGCCTCTGCAGTTGTACACACAACCCAAGTTTCTAGCCTCTGGCACTGACCACTCCCTAGACAAGATGCTTGTTCCTGTACCACGGTACGTGTGATTCTGCAAGTTTCATTTATCACAAAGCAGCAGTACAGACACAAAAAAAAAGTACAGCAGGAGCCAGGGGCTCAAGATGAGGTTTGGCACACTTTGCATCAACAGCAGAAAAGGCTTATTCCTTAAGCTTTCATCACTAACAACATCTGGGAAGATAAATGTAACTCAGTCACGGTTACTGCAAATTAAAATAAATGACTAACCTGCCAAGTGTGGGACAGAAGTGCTACATTCATGTTTTGTTTTTTTGTGGGTTTTTTTTGGTTTGGTTTGGTTTGTTTTTTTGGTTTGTTTGGGGTTTTTTTTTGGTGGGAAAACTAATGAGGCCCTTTGGAACAGTCAGCATGTGCTTGATTCCCATTGATTGCCAGATATCCATAAACTTTAAGGAGATTTCGGGGTTCCAAATATTTTTCTTGACTACCCTGGCTGGAAGGTTATTGGTAGGAAGTAGTGACAACATTGCCAGCAATTTCAAGCTTGAATTCAGCTCAGAGCAGGAGTTACCAAACGTTAATCCACTGCCCATAACTCACAGGAGTGATGGTGATACCCAGTAGATAGATAGTCACTTATGAAAGACACAGTGGAAGGTGATACTTTGTTATAGGAAGCACAAAGGGTTTAATATATCAAATTACATAATTTTTTCTTCTTGTTATTCCTTTTTCATGCCTTATTTGGGCTGCTGGTCATAGACTGAAAGACTGTGTCTCTGAAGCTCAGCACAGCTTGGCCCTGAAGACAAAAGAGTGAAGGCTGGGCCATATCCACCCTGCTTGGTACCAGCCCCTGTTAAAGGCTTTCTGGGGCATTCCCCTGTGCTATAGTTCATTTGCAGTGTGTTTTGCCACATTCAGAGGGTCTGGGGGCAGAGGATGGTCTCAACTGCAAGTCCACCACAGACTTGGGTTTATAGCTGTGGGAGGGTCAGGATTAGGGGACAAGAGACTAGTGGCAGCACTAAGACTTGGAAATAATTAGGCTGTGAAATATTGAATCAGATGGTGTCAAACCATCTGATAACCATATAACCATTTGTACCTTCATAACATCTTTATTTGTACATCCCACATAAAGGCTTTTGGAAATGCCTTTGCAAGTTTTCAAAGAATTCTTGATGCTGGCATATTCCTCCTCTTTTAAAATATGGTTCCTTACCCCTAAGATTCAAACTAAACAAATAGAGAAAGACACATCTCTAAAACTCATACAACCATATTTGAATCAGATTTATCTCCAGCTTTAATAGAGACAGATAAAGCATTTTATATCTTCTGTGAAAATCTAGTCTTAACATTCTTCTGTAGGGAAAAAACAGCATTTCTAATCCTAGAGGGCAAGACCATGAGCTATGGTTTTAAAGGTTCAGAACAATAACAACGGTAACAAATACTGCAAGAGTGACAGTTATTTTTTTATGATAGGGGTTTTAAGTTTTTTTAAGAGATTGGAAGATGGGCTAGTTCTTGAAAAGCCTGTATTAAATAACTTCATGCCCACAAATAATATTTTCTTACTTGAAATTATGTTCTAGTCCAGTTTTAACTCAAACCACGAATTTTAGACATTTCCATTGAACTCTAAGGAAGCTTTATCTGCATCTGCCTGGAGATAATGAGCTTTTATTGTTTTCACTGCTAACAGAAAATTGTGAAAGTTGACAGCAATGTGTAATTCACCAAGAAGATGCCAGGGATCCAATGAGTTGATGCCCATGAGGTCTCTGAAAACCTACATGGGCTTATTAAGTAGATATTGAAATGTGTTGGCTGGAAGAGTGGAGCTCTGTGAACCAAAACATTTTTAAAATAAACTCTCTTGTGAAAAACTGTTGGCCAATGCTGATCCTAAAGTGAAAAAATAGGTCATACAGTCACAGATTGGCAAACAAATTCAGCCTAACTGTATGACTTCCTGTTCTGCTCCTGGACATCCTCTCTGCTCAAAGGGCAAAGATGTCACAGACTGAACCCACAAGACTGAGAAGTGTATGTATCATGGGGTTTTTTCTGTGTTTCCATGTAGAGGCACATTATTATCCTTTAATCATGCTACTGCAATAAAGCTTGCAACAAAAAGTGGTGGCCCCAGTCCTTGATTGTATCATGAGCTTGAACTCTGGTGGACTTAACATGTATGCTTGACCACGACACCAGTGACATGTCAGCAATTTATGGACTGGAAAACAAAGCCATTAAGTTATTTTGGCATTGTGTTTCTCACAACAAAAGAAGATCTGAAGACAGGGAGTTGCAAAAATGTGTTTTACACTGGAGGCCCATTAGCTCTATTGGTTGGACAAATGACTTTGCAGCCTCCACCTGCAGTATTGTGTGTGAGGGAATTATTTTATGCTCTGTTCAACACAACAAACAGACCTCCCGAGTAGCAATGTGTGTTCTTATATAAAAGATAATTCGGGGGCTCTGAAGACTTTAAACTCAGATTTGGTCATAATTATTAGAAGGTCAGCTAGGAACTCTGGAGCAGTTTGTTTATCCTGATTCCAGCCTGCTAGGTCCAAGAAAATACACTTAATTCAATCCAGGTGACTCTCTATTAAATATAATCTTGTCTTAAACGGTGCCACCTTGACCTCTACTTGTGAAGTCTGTTTTGTGGTCTGGAAGTGTAGCTTTAAGTGCTCAAACACACATTTTCCATCTGATTCCCCACAATTTCATTATGACAACAACACACTTCATACCAGGCACTCCATCTGCGGATGAAATTCAGGGGAAGTTTAGCAAATGAGACAGTGTCTGAGAGGGATGGTGGTTGATTCCTAAGACTAATCAACTCTCAATTCCTAAGACTAGATTCCTAAGGCTGATCAAGAGATCAGTGAGTAATTCAATTGCTGTCTGGGAGCTTGCCAAATCCTGGCTGCTTCTACAACCTGTGCCACTCACTCTCCTCAACAGAGAGGTCACAATGTCCAATTTATGTGACCACCAAGCAGTCAACATGTACCCCATGAAATTCTCTTTAAATCTCCACTGGTGTTCTTTCCTCCTTGAGGTAACCCTCTTAGCCTGGAAGTCCTATAGCAGGATTGAATTCTCCCTAGTGGGGCTATTTCCAGAAGACCTCAGCCTCTGGTAATAGTTTGACACTTAAGTGCTGCTCTAATGATGGGAGCAACAGGAAGGTTGAGGTGCTCCTACAAAGTGGTGGACCAAAGAGCATTAAGAACCACAGTTCAAAGCAGTGCATCAGGTGCCCTCCTTTTGGCATCAGGGCTTTTAATCTGATCTGGCATTTCAAGCTGATGAAAAGATTGTGCTAAATTTCCATTTCTGACAGTGGCAGAGAAACAGAAGCTCCTTTGTTTCACCCAAAGCCACAGTTTCCATTCTGGGAAGGAATAGATGAGTTAAGTAGCCTGTATCACGGGCAATAGCCAAGAAGAAGCTTGTCATGTTTGATCAATTGCTGGTGGTAGGAGATTTTCTGTGAAATGTGGTAAGAAAAAAAAAATTGACTCAACCACTGACATAAATTAATACACTAATAATATTAAACCTTGGCTTCAATGCTGACTGCTGCTTCAGAGGGCTTGAAAAACTGAAATTCTGAATTACGTACCAAACCCAGGCCACGGATTCATCTGGCAACATTTACAAATGTCATATCAATGCTTTGCCAGCAAAGAACAAAGTAGAAACACTGACAGGTCCCAGCAAGCTTGGAATAGGTAGAAATTGTATAGAAATTCATGTGGAGTGCTTAAAACAGGTACAATCTGGATTGAACTGTGGATCAGTGTTTCAGGTACTTTACACAAGCCAGAGGTCTGAAAGCTTTCAGGTAAATTAGCTGAAAGGAAGTATTATTAATAAAACTACAGCATATAGCATAGGGAGGTCAAGCATTGTCTGATACAATACACAAATATATTAATAATGAAGAAAATATAAGCTGTATTTAGTGTTTGAATAGCATCTACATTCTGCACAGCAGAAGGCAGACATTTTGGCTTTCTTCAAAGCCACAGCTTCTGGAGTCACACAGTGTTGTGAAACGTAGCTCTCACTCAAGCTGAGAGTAGGAGTGGTCTTTTTTGTGGCTGCATAGAAAATTTTTAAATTTAAATTGTCTAAGAACAGAGGAGGCAAATAGAAGGAACAGATTTCTGCAGTGCTATTGATTTGAAGCCAAGTTCAAAAGTTTGAACCCTAACATGAAGATTTTGATAATGATATGGATAATTCTACCTAACACCTTGGACTGACACGAACAATTAGTAACCTAATGTAATTTATTACAGAATATATTTTCATATTGTTGTCCAAAATACAGTTCCCAAAGTCACATGCAGTTCCTGAAGCAAAATCTGGGATCTTCAGATTCCTGATGGTGTTGTGGGATTCAGCATGTGCCACCTTAAGGCACCTGGGTGGGATAAGGAAAAGAGGAAAAGAAGACCTGAGTGTTAGAGATGAGTGGTGAGAAATGTGAGACCCGTTAAATATACTTAAAAAGAGATCAGAAGAGGTTGCAAGGTCCAGGAACAAAGGTCTTCCAAGTAATGATGGTGCAGGAGGTAGCACAGGGACCCTGGTTTTAGGGTATGTTTAAAGAAATCAGTTTAGAATCCAACCAGTGTTTTAGGAATATGTGTTGTGATTTAAATTTCTTTTGGGGAAGGTTAGGCAGGATGAAGGGGTGATGGGTAGAGTGCATTGGTGGATCAGTACTGCCATATATCATGTTGAGAATGCATAGCCAAAGCTCCTCTGTGGCCTACAGCCTGTGCCAGTCTAGTATTTTGGTGTATTACACAAATAGGTACTCAGAAAACCATCTGTGCCAACATATCACACTACAAGCCAGTCCTGCTGTGACTTTCTCTGTTGGTTTAAAAAGAATACACCACCATTTTACCTGGGACTGCCCCCAAAGCCCATGTAGACATGCTGAGCTCACTGGGTTGCAGCTATGGAATGTGGCAGCAGTACTAACTCAGGGCCAAAGAGCCTAATGACTCCCCCCTGGAGAAAGGGTAGAAAGGGAGCAGTGTCTTATTTTGTGCTGGGTCTAATCCAGCCATATTTTTGCCATGGTGATGCCCGAGTTACTCCAGAACTGCTTTAGCTAAGCTGAAATAATTAACAAACTATTGCCAGATCCCTCCAATACTTTTTTTATTTTCTTTTTATAGTCAAGATGAGTGTGTTTTTCAAAGCCTGTTACGAGCACAGAAAAGCATCATTCATTATGTAGGTGTATTGTTCCCTGTTTAACAGATGTACGTCCAAAGGAGTTGAAAGTAACCTGGTTGGTGTTTTCTTTCACTGTGGCATTGGCTTCCACAGCACTATGCCAAGAAAGGCATCTTTATTTGTGCCCTTAACTATCAGTGGTGTCAGCAAATTACTGGCAACAGCACATATTAGTGTCTTCATCAGAGTAAGGATTTATGATGTCACCCCTAAATCCATCAGGGACATCACATCTTTATAATTCATAGCTGACTCTTGAACACATGAAAGGAATGGCTACGTGCCAGCTAACAAAGAATAATTGTGTTACTTACCTCAGCCATGATAATTTGCTTAAATAGGAAAAAAAAAAAACCCAACCAAACAAAAACATGCTGGTGCAACAAGGGAAAAATAATGCACTGATAAACACAAAGGAGAAAAGCAGGGAACTACCGAGCTGTCTACTAAATACCCATCTTTTTGGCAGCACTGTTTTCAGTTTCTGGTGGTTTGTTGGGTTGTTTTGTTTGTTGTTTTTTTCTGGTGGAAGCTTTGATCAATATTTACACTTTGTTCAGTCAAGAGGAACATGGCAGCATAATTTAAATTTCATTTTATAACCAAAAGGATGACAGTACTGCATGGTAGGGGAAAATTGTATGGGTAGGAAGTTGTAGTCATTCCATATTTTTAATGCACAGTTGGTGGATTTTGCCTGAGAAAGGCTATTAAGTGGGTATTTCAGAACCCTAATTTCACCTGGGAAGGAAGCTGAACTCACTGATTAAGGGAAATGCTAAAAACAGGCCCTCTGTGTAGATTTCTGGATTCTTGACTACTAATATCAGGCTCACCTTTTTTTTGTTTGTTTTTCTCATTGAAAAAAAGACCCACAAAGATGGGAATAGTAAAGCTAACCAGAAAATAGGATTTATTTTCGCATTATTATCAGCATTATCATCATCATCACCATTGCTGTTATAAGGACCACTGCAAAAACAGTTTTGTTTCTAAACTCTAAAATGTGATTCAAAAGTACTGTCTTCTATATGGAAAATGTGTCAAGGTGCCTTATGGGAAACATAACCATAATGTTTCTGTGAGCTGAATACTAAGGGAAACATCATTCATACTCTGCTGTTTCTGACTTGCTGCACTGCCTCAAGGTTATTGTGAACGATGGGAAATGTAGTCTGAGCAACACTTGACACACAGAGGAGAATTAAGGCACAAACAGATTTCTGTGGGGATACTGAAGCAGTCATTTTGGGATCTACACACTTAAGACTTTTAATTTAGAAAGTATCCATTATTGAGTCAAAATACCTTTGCTTGTCAGCATAAACAAACAAGCAAAAACAACTAAACACAAAAGAAAACAAACAAAAAACACATTAATTTCCCTTCTTTCTCTACTCTCCAGACTGAAAACTGGAGAAAAAAATAAATAAAAAAAATAAAATAAAAGCCCTTTCATGAAAAGCCAGCTCCAATGGACCACTTTCAGTCAGTTCAAATGAATGTGGTTTTGGGGAAACAGACTTCGATAAAGCAAACTGAAAAGAAGGGGAATATACTGAGGACATTTGCCATACTAGCCCATACCTAATTTATTAAATGTTAGAAAGGACTGTGTAGTGAAACAGCTTTGCTTTTCAAAACATCACACTTAAACGCAGATGCATGGGGGAGAGAGGGAGAAAGGAAAGGGAAGCTTGGTGTAGGAAATAATCTCTACAAGCTACAAAGGCTGCCAGACAAAATATTAGTCTTCTGTTAAATTATACAGTGTGATATGGGAACACTTGAATTCCTCCCAGGTTCTGAAAGACAACAAGAGAAAAATACTGACAAAGAAACTGAACTTCAAAAGCCACAGTCTGTGATGCTATTCTGCACTCTGTGGTAATCCCCAGTTTACACCAGGTCTCAGTTTGGTCCCCAGTGCCAAGGAATGGTAAACTCTGGTGATTTCACCACCACTATCCTGCAGCCCATGAATCAGAGACATTGTATTAGCGCCAGGAAAAAGGAACCTGTTGAAAGAGATGTGCTCTGTAACCGTGGCAGGCATCAAGAGGGTTACAAATTCTGACCAGTGAAGTAAAGCAAACTGTCAGCATAGGCATGAAAAAGGGAAAAATCCAGAGGGAGGCAAACTACTGCAGAGATGATGTTTCCATGATTAGGTGAGACTGGAGAACAGAGCATACCTTGTTAAATGACTTATGAAAGCAGTTTAATTTGTGCTTCTTACATTTTGGAAGATGCTTACTAGCATAGATCGTGTCA
>VYZU01070811.1:8689-30726 GCA_013401355.1 Ceyx cyanopectus
GCGCCGTAATGACTGTGCAAGGCCTCCTGCTCCTGGGAAGCCGGTGCTGCCGCGGCTTGCACAGGGGAGAACCTCCTGGGAACACCCCTGGGCCCGCAGGCTGCCGGGATCAGAGAGCAGGAGCGAGGCACGCGCAAGCTCCAGGGCCAGGCGCAGCCGGACGGTGGTGGGAGCCGGTCAGCACCGCAGCTGCTTCCCGCCCCGGGGTCCTGGCATCGCCCCGGTACTGCCCCCACCATGGCAGAGACAGGCTGAGCCTGTACCTGGGGAGCAGCGATGGGAGGCTCTGCAGCCCCTGGCCAAGCCCTATGCCAGAGGCCATGCCCCCTTGTCAGGGCTGGTGCAAACCCCAGGAGTAACGAGCCTCCTGGAGCACCATGCTGGATCTATCTGGTGGGACTGGGATGTGGTATCCAGTGCTGTCAGATGATGGGGGGCTCTCCTGTCCCCTCCACCATGGTCCCCAGCTCCAGGGCATTGCTGGGACAAGGCTGGGAGTTGGGAGCAAGACCACAGGTCCCAGTGTCACTGCCCTGCCTGACCCACAGCGAAAGGCAAAAGGGCAATGCCAGCATTGATAGGAGGAAGGACAAACACAAGCCTGCCCCTTCTAGGGACAGCCCAAGGGACAAGCTGGGGCTGGAGGGTGTCCTAATACCTCCCAGTGCTGGAGGGACCCAGGGCTCGATGGTGAGGGAAGAGATGCAGCAGGAGCAGGGTGACCATCAGGGTGGGCACCCACCTGCAACAGCGGTGGGGCGCATGTGGTCATGGCCATGCCATGTGGAACGTGTGGCACTGGGGACCACCCAGGGTAACTGTGGGTCAAGGTCAGTGCCTGCCAGCCAGGGCTCATGCCACCCCCCCCGCATACCTGTATACCCTCCAAAAGAATGGCACAGCATGTCTCATAAGTCTGGCACTGTTAGGTATTAGATGCTCGTTTTTGTTCCTGACCTCTACCCACACCCTCTATTTTTTTCATTGAGAAAAAGTAGATCTAATAGTGGTGTTATTCCTGGATTAGTTGAGCTCTTTACCATCTTGTCTATGGCCACGTTTACCTTTCAAGAATCATTGAGCCTGAGCCGAGTAGCAATGTCACAGAACACAATGTCCTGGCATGAGCAGTAGGCACAGGACTATTAGCCTGACATAGAGAAGTGCTCCTGGCAGGTTATTTGAGCTGGCAAGAGATTGAGAGCTGCTGCCAAGAAAACAGTGGAGACCAATTTCTGCAGAAGATCAGGGTGGTCTGCCTGAGGAATCAACTGTGGCCCTCCATTCTGGGATAGGTACTGGGAGGGATCTTGAAGCCAGTTGGTTTTGAAGAGCTGAAGAAAATACCTCTTTAAGTTGCACTGTCCAATTGTGGACCTGGATAATAATCCAAAGGTCTTCAGGACAACTGAGATCAATATAAATCTCCTTACTTAGATGAACTCCCTCCCATTCTGCCGGTTCTCAACTTCTGGGCCTAGAGTACATCACTGAAAATTTAGATTATGGAAAGTTTTCACTGTGGATACCTCAGTATGGAGTAAGTTCTATGTTTTAAGTTCTAATAGCAAATGCAGAAATATGGATGCCATTTTGGCACATTTATCCCATTCCTGTTCTGAGCTGAGGTATAAATTTATCTTTGGGCTGAAGCAGTGCCTGTACTCTTAGTGTATTTTCTGATCTATTTTTTTTGTTTTTTTTTCTTTACTGGGATCTGTGCAAAAGGCCTACAGTTCAGAGTCAGGATCTTGCGTCTTGCCTCCCTAAGGTACTTGAATGCTCTGAGAGTAGTGATTTGTGTGCTAATTTAAAGTTAGATTTTCATGTTTAAATTTCACAACCAACCCCCCCCCCCCCCAAAAGAACCACTTGCAGTCATGAATAAGTTCCCTCCAATCAGATTGGTTTTTTTTTTTATCCTGGGAAGTGAAAATACCGAATCCTAGAATGGCCCATGGCAATTGTTAGTTGTGCACTGAATTTTCTTTCACTCTTCTTCCTCCAAATGTCATAGAAACCATTTTTTTTTATTTTTTTCATTTTGTCCCAGTGTGAATTTTTTTCTGAGAGGCTATTTGGATTTGACTGTGACCACAGCACTCTTGGCAGGCTTATAATAGACATATAAACTCCCCAGTTGTGAGCAGCTGTTGGATGAAAGCGGTAGTTTAAAGAATAGCTTTGGGGTATTTGTAGAAAATTCTGAAAGTTGTCTTGCCCAGCAGATTTTCACACGGTGGCTTTGGCATCACTGTCACAGTTTCCTCTGCAATTTCCCCATATAAACCATTTAAGTATGAATCTTATTAACATATCTTTGTTTAGAATTGTCTTCAAGGCAAAAATGTGGAAGCATTGCAATTCCAGAATGTTTGAAATCCCAATAACCTAAGAAAAGTCTAGAAAACAAGGAGGAGAACCAACACTGAGGGAAAAAGGAGGGTTCTAATAAGATAAAGAAGGGACTGGACTCTCCCAGAGTTGTTGCTGAGGCCCACCAGTCTCAGCCTGCTCCTCTGGGCTTCTCCAACATGCTTCCTTCCTGATATGCAGATCTGGAGGGAGGGTGTGAAGTGTTTGAGTAATGGAGATGAATTTATCTGGATTCAAAGCCACTCAGCCACTAGAACTATCCCAATGACTTCAGTGAGGTTTTAATCAGGACTTTGCCCTACTGCAGGCTCCTTAGTGTACCTCCGCTGCCAAATGGAATAGATGGCACGTTGTAGTGAATCATCTGTTTGTTGCAGTATACACAGCAGAATTGTTTGTTTTGGAAATGAGACTAAGCCCAAAATGTCAGATCCAGATTCAGCCTTTCCTAAATTTCAGGGATGTTCTTGTCCAGTGGCTGTACCAAATCCCTTGCCTTTTGCTGTAACCAGTATCTGTCACCCTCTGCCTCTGGAGGAGCAATGCTATTGACTAGTGCTGCCATGTGCACATCACAGGGAAAGTTAACAACCTGGATTTTTAAGACTCTTTAATCTGCCCAAGAAAATGAACCCAAAAAGCACGCCTTACCTCTTCCTCCTCTGGCCAAAAAATGGAATTTTGAACTTCTCTCTCAAACTGATTTCAGTCCTGAGAGTGACTTTACCAGGCAGGATTTTGGGGCGTTTTCAGTTTGCAGGCTAGTTGTTTACTAAATCTTACAGTGTTTGCCATTTCTTTGAGAAGAAAAAAAGGCTGGGAGTCCGAATGTTCTGGGAGACTTAGTGCATCTGGCAGCTGCAAAATAATGATTGTCAGCCAATGTATTTATGAAAGAATAAGGCAAAGAAAAAGTTACAAAGTATATAGTAATAAACAGCATGGTTCCAGTGTTGTCCTTTCCCAAGCAGCTGCTGGAGTATACGGCATCTGTGAACAAACCTTGCACTGATATTAAACTTTTGCAAAAGCTTTGTCAGAGCTCTGTCTCATCTTGCACTCTTCTGACCTTAAGTGTATCTGGCTTGATGCATGTCTTTCTCATTTGCAATTTCTCTCTGTGAGATCAACATTTTTTATCATCAGAAACTAGCTCACATTTTATTTGGGTGAAATCTGCTAATTTTGTTTCTGAAGTAACAGAAAATTGGTCTCTGAACTTGTGAAGAGCTAGAATAGATAAAATTTTTGTGTGATACAATCAGGGCATATTGATGCTTTGATCTCAGTCATTCAGTGGTGGAAATTTAGCCTGGCCTGTCTGCACCTATGTGTCTCCTATGCCGATTTTGTATGCAGGTACCAAAGTCAAAGCAAAAGCTTGATTTCAAAACAAAACCAAAGGAAACTTTCTACAGACAGCGTTTCATAAACCTCCAGTGAGCCATCAGGTTCTTCCAGGCACTTCAGTTGTGTTCTAGAGGGAACCGGGTCCTTCTGGCTACAGGCATTTCTCTCTTCTGCACAGCTTCCCTTCTCTTGTTCATTGGTTGGATTTTCACAGAGTCAAACTTGCACACTCCTAGAAAGAGTTGCTGAGAGAAAACATTTGCGCATGATGGACCATTGGTAATTTAGTCACTGAGGTGGTAAGGAGACAAGTGACGCTATTGACAGTAGCATGTCATAGAATTCATTTTTTTCATATGCCTTTCATTTATGCGTTGTATCCATATGCAGCTAGGACAGATCCCTAGCAAATCTTCAGCAAGTGTCCACCCCAAACACTGGTTGAAGGTTTAAATAATTTAGCACACTGCTTTGAAATGTTGCTTACATGTTTTTCATTCTCTGCTTTTGTGGTACCCTTCAGATTAGATTACTCACTCAGGATATTTTTTTCTGTTTCCCAGTCTATGGTATGTGTCTGCTTACTTTTAAATAAGTGCCAAAGCTGTTAATGATCAGTCAGACACCAGTGCAAAAGTTCAAGTTCTGAAATATCCATTCCTTTCTCTCTTGTCTATTGTCACTTTAAGTGGACTGAGGAAGTCTATAGTTTTACTGCTCTTTCTCAGTGAGACTTTAAATGCCTAAATGCTTTTAGATGTGTTGAGTGAGGCTCAGAAGAGGTGCTGTCCCGACAGTGGTTTAGATGGAAGTTATTTTAAAGTTTATTACCTTTCAGTATCAGGCTATTTGGCTTGTTAAGGCTAAACGTATATACATTGATATATATGAAATGGAATTGTCATATTCCTCATTTAGAACTGAAATGCCCTCATGCTTCAGCTGTTGCATTATGCTCAAGAATAGCTGGCTACTTTGGTATGGAGAGGTTTATTGTGAAATGATGATCTCTGTTGCAAAATCTCTGCAGCAATAAGAAGTAAAATAAATCTATAAAAGTTTAATAATTCTCCATTCTGATATATATAATTTAACTAACTTTAGAAATATATCCTGGAGGCAAAAATGTTTTGCTCTGTGTCATATAAAAGGTCTTCCAGAATAGATTAATATAAGTCTTCAATACATACTCATGAATCCTTTCTCTCCAAAGAGATAATAAACTTATTCCTGGATTACATTCTCTCTGTATGACAGCAACATCTGATCTACATCACATTGAAAATACAAGTCATAAAAATGACAGATTAACATGACATGTTAGTTCTCTGACTTCTTCCATTAGCATGGCAAAAGATCATTCTTCATGTCACTATAATGCTGAGATCATTAATTTTCTCCACTTCCGGATATTCCATTATATGTATAAAAAAATCAGACATTGAATTCCCTCAAGGTATCCCTCAAGTTTTGTACTCCTTGAGATAAGCCCTTGGAAAACTAAATGAACACAACAAAACTAAGCTTTCCTAAAACAGAAGTTTTTTCAACAAGTCTGACTAAAAGAACCTTCCCCAAACCCCTAAAGATCCTTCTGCCTGCCAAAAATCCTCCCACCTCAGCTTCCCACAAACTTCCATTAGCAAATAATTTTAGAATTGTTTTCCATAAGAAACTCTTCTGATTTATTTCAATGTTGCAGAACCACCTAGTCTTCCAATTGAAGTATCTTTTAAAAGGACATGTGAAAATATTTTCTGTTAAAGATCTATGCTAAATGGACTGTTATGTCTACTCCTCAGCATAACGCAAACTCTTACCTCCTTCTGTTGTTACTTTTAAACGTACTGATTTTATAAAATGTGAACATTCAAACTTTTTTTATTATATGCCTGGGACTGAAAATGTCTAACTGAAAATAGACATCACTTCACCTTTGAACACAGTATAGTTTAAAACAAACATTCTAAAAGTAATTTAACTTTGCCCTCTGAAAATTGTTAATGACCTTCAGTTCCAGATGAGTGATTCAATTCAAAGTGCTGGAAACCACAGGTATCAATCCAAAGTAGAGTAGGAATCCAGTGGATACTGCCCCATCCATTGACACTGCCTTAAAACAGTGCTTCTTGTAGGGCTAACACGTGTTTTTCCCTCAGTGCTAAACCAGTTTTTCTTCTGATTTGAAACAAAGGCATGATCTCAATTATTTGGCAAGTCCTTAAAGCTGTTATTTTGCACTTAATAAGGAGAGAGTAACAATTCTAGTGTTTTGGGATTTTTTTTTTTACAGTTCACCATGACTAACTTCTGAGCATAATCTCTGCATGAAATGTTAAGGCTCAGCAGAATGCATTATTTTTCAATACTACTGTGTTATGGAAAATGCTGTTACTGTGCACTGTTTGGCAGTCCTACCATCTTCCGTACTGTCTTGTCTGCCTCTCACAGCTTAATTAATTGATTCCTTAATGATTTAAAGATTCTTTATAGATGGCTTGTGCCATCTTGGAAGAAATACAAATTGACAGTATCAACACAGTTATTTTATCATAATTTGTTGAGATGCTCAAAATTACTTTTAGAAAATTGAAAAAAACTCTCCGTAGATGTTCCTCACTACACAACTTAGATATAAGCTCAGAAACATTTTCTAAAAGTGGTCTAGAATAATACTGAGCAAGCAAAGAATCACAGAAATTGGCATGATAAATGTTATTGGAAAACAAATATATTTTGAGCTAAACTAGATGTTTTATTTTCCCCTCTGAAGAACAGAAAAACATATTAGAAGAAAATGAGTCTGTTTGCCTGCTTAGCATTCCATCGTCTGTGGAGTGCAGCAGTAATGTGATCCACAGCTGCCCTAGTCCCCTGCTACCGCACAGGCTTGGTGGAAGTGCAGTCGAAGGCTTTGCTCTCCGCTCCCAGGCTGGCTCTGTGCTTGGTCTCTTGGTGCTCTGCGTTACATCCTTAGCCAATTCGGCAGCAGTATCACACATGCTCATGGGGAAATCTCTGCGCCGCCTTTCTTGCTAGAAAAGATGGGCTGCCTCACATGAGACTTTGCATGTGGGAGGAGTACACAAAAAAATAGGATGATTCAGAGTCCTTGGAGAAGCAAAACGTAGCAGTAGGCTGATCATTGGAGCTCCATCTGGACAAACCGTGTTTGATTCCCAATATGGCAGGGGAAAAAACATCTCTAGTTTGTCAATTATCTTCCCATCAGACCTTTATTTGATTTCCAGCCTTTGCGGTGCTAAGAGACTGTAGGGTTGTCTTTGTTGGAGAACAAAAGATAAAAATGAGCCAATTCCAAGTTTTGGTTCAATCCAATTGCCATAGTAGCTGCTTGCTTTTATGTTAAAGGGTTTGACATGGTAGTGTCTTTTAGACTTTCTTCCTCTCTTTTTTTTTTTTTTTTAATTTATTTTTAAAATAAGTATTAATGGGCATGTAAATATTTCCATACACTGCTTTGATTTGCAGTTCAACCTCAGACTTTCTGTCAGGTTACACTTACAAGGTAATAGCTGCACTATCATAAAAAAGGATGTGAAGTTGCAGATTTCCTTGAGGACATTCAACATCAAGAGGCTCTTGAGTAATTCCCACAGGAATCCAAAGAAATCCCAACCCTTTCCTGGCTCAGTAAATTTCTACTTGTGCTTCAGTCAACCCAATCTTTTGTAAGGCCTCTTATTTCAGGAACAGCTATAACTAAGAAAGCTAAAAAGCCTTCATGAAGAACTTCTGGTTGGTTCCCTACATATATCCCATGTTTAAAGCAGAAGGATGACTGGAAATATCCTAGTGTCTTTCATGTAGTATGTTATTACCAGAAAACTACATGATTTCAACAGAGGAGATACAGGAACTTCAGACCAACTTGTATGACTGGAGTAACCATTTTAGATGCTTGTTTTCATAGGTGTATGGAAAAACTAAGTTCAGATAATTATATATTTTTATATATTTTTCACAATTTGCTCCATTAAATCAGGATATAGCATCAGTTGTGTCAATATTTTCGTCATTATTTTAATCAGAAAATGTTCTTATAAATAAATTATCCAAGATACTCTTTCCCTTGTAGTGGATCTAGGTTCCTAAAATTTCCACTGAGGATCCAGTTTAGTTAGGTAAGAATAAGACATACACAAACAACACTACAATCTTCCATATGGATTTAATTTTGAGGCTTAATGTGGAGGGTGAGTGATGTGAATATTCAGTCTTTCCCGAGTTGGTAACATATTTAAGGCAGTAGTTGAATTTTGTGTTCTCTGAAGTAGTAATGGGGGGACGAACCAGTGTATTGTGATTCTCCAGTTTTTAAAAGATTAAGATAATTTAAAATTTGATATTGGATAATGCTGGAACCTCTTAGTTTAATCATTTTATGTAAATATTTCTCATAGTGATGCTAGATGTTTTAAGTGATCGAGTCAGATCCAGTAGTCTGGATCTACATTAATGAAATACTCCCACCCACAAACTAAAAACTATAAAAAGAATTTAAAAAGCAAGTGACAACCTGAGAATGGTAGAACCAACATTGGTTTTAGCATGTAAATGTTTACTGAAGAAAAAATCCTTTGCATTTGTTCTTATTGATTTTTGCCTGTTTTGAGACAAAAAGTTGGAGTCTGGTAGCTTTGATGTTTGCTGTATCACAGACCTTGGCATTACTAATTCATTGGTGCTATGGGAAAGTACCTGCCTGTCAGAGGAGGAATTTTACTTGATGCATGAGGTCTCCAGGGTATGTTCTGGGCTCCCTCAGATATCCTGACCCAGCTCTTTTCCTTGTCCTAAGGCAAGCTGTTGATGCCAGAAGAGAAAAAGCATCAGGAAAACCACAAAACTTTTAACTCAGGTGACTTCCAGAATATTGGCTTTTATCCAGTCTTTGGGAATCTCACATATGGAACCTCTGAATAAGTACAAGCAAATTTTAATAAAGGAAGTAATTTAATGGACATTATGGTATGAATAATATATTTTCCATAGGGTTAGATCTGTTATCACCAAATGGTTGAAATGAGATTAGTCATTGATCTCTCTAAAGATGGCTGCAGAAACCCTCATTTCAATAGATAGTGTGCTGGGAAGTGATGTAATTCAGAACTGCCTGGAGTTGTTACAAATGTGTTGAAGAGGAGGCTGAGGATGCCACTAAAAATCCCTTTTTCCCCAAGTTTCAAAGTCTGAGGAGTGAAATAAAACTGTATTCAATTACTAGCTGGAGAAGGAGCCCTTGGAGCCTGTAATATCAGCACCATCACACCATTGGCAGCCAAAGCTCCAATTTGAGAACCAAGTGTAGCACAAGGTCAAGATGGCAAAGTTTGGGGCAGAAGCAGTGCATAGGGTGGTGTCAATGAGTTGATTTGTCAATTCAATGGATAGCTAAGGAGTACTACAGGGAGGTCTGCCTGTTTCTGTCTTCTAACTCGGGGATTTACTTGCAAGGAGTACAGTCAGCTTTGCATGATCTTAGACACATTATGGACTTGGAGAGACATGAAGATAGTGAATTCAAACTCAGTGGCATTGTTGTGTTTTTCTGGTAAGTCTTTTCTTAATAAGTATAAATTATTTCCATCTACAGCAGAATTGAATCCAGACCAGAACAGAGGATCTCAGTCTGCTCATTCTGTGGGAGGGCTCAGATTGGGATGTGGCTCCAGCCTTTTTGGCTTAAACCCATTTCTTGTCTGTGTTGTGGTTTTATGAGTTGATATAGCAAATATGTGACATTTGGTCTCCTTTTTCTTCTCTTGGAGTTTTTAGAGAGATGAGAGTTCCCACTGTAGTATAAGGCAGAAAACAACAAAAGAAGTCGTCGTCTGAGTAATAGCAGGCATTTTGTACAGAATTCTCCATGCTTGGAGAACACCAATTATTTGCAGCCTCCTAAAGGTTAAGGATGAGATGGATGTTAATGTGCAGACATTTGTAGTTGTTCATTAAACAGTTCCTTTTGGGGAAGAACAGAGAGACAAACATAATTTTCCCCAGTGGATGTTATCAAGATAATAAGTATCTTTCTATATCTCAGGAGTTTCACACAAAAAAAATCAACCCACTCTTAATAAAGAATCTCAGTACAATAATATTAAAGATCAAAATGAATTCAGACAAGTTCTTTCTGGTAGTTATTTGGAAACATTCAGACAAGTTCTTTCTGGTAGTTATTTGGAAACATTAAAACAATCTAAAAAGGAAGTTTAAAGTTCCTCTATTGGACACACGATCCTGGTGTTTCATCACATAGAGTTACAAGTTTAGTGCTTAGAGACCACTGATACCATCCCTCCATCTGGGATAGTCTCTTTAAAAATAAAAAGTCTCTGGCACAGCCTCTTTAAAAGTACATTTGCTAGGCAATATATCCATGTGCTTATGACATCAGAGAGGAAATAGTTTGGATTCTTGAGAAAAGCTTCAAATGAAAAAAAATAGAAGGTAGTCTACTGGTGTGTTAGGAAATTGTCAGCATTGCATTTTAATGGGGATTAATCATGTCTGGTTTTAGGCATCTGAGTTGGGTATCTAATCTAATCTGGTTTTCTGGGCATCTATTTGACACAGTAGAGAGAGATGGTCACTTGCAGCAAGTTACCTCTTTCTGAGTGGTCCTTTCCAGGGTTTATAGAGGTAACATGGAAAACTAATGTGGGCTGGACAATTAGATTTTAGATTAACTGAATCCCTCCCTGTTGTTTTTTTTTTCCCATTGTGGTGTGGAGGAGCAGTGCCTTGACTGATTTAGATGCTGTGGGAAATACGAAGTTGAACCAAGCTACTCAGAAGCAATGATCTAAGTGTTTGTGCATCAAAGTCTGCAACTCTATATATTTCACTTAGAAGGTCAGAACAGATAAACAGTGCCATACTAAAGGATGAAACACACTTCTGTCTGAGCAACAGGAACATTTTCAGACCACTTAAAATTCCCAAGAGCCATTCAGCAGCTACAACTGTAATGGTTAAAAGGAGTTCCATGTAATCTAAAACTAACAGTTTTAAATGTCTTGATTTCCAAAACTACCTGGAATTCTATTGTGTTATGCTTTTGATGGGTTTTTTGTTTGTTGAGCTTTTAATACTGGCACCCATGTCCCCTTGGTGGACACTAATTGTCATAAGTCACCAACTTCAGGGCCTATCCACAATGTTGTTTGAATAAACAGGACATTTATGCAATGCTCAGGCCTTTGTGCAGCTTTGGAGTGAGGAACACTCTTTAAAGAATAGATGGATACTGAAGACACCGATTTTTTTGACTTATTTATATTTCTTGGTAATAAACAACAGGTGAGAATTCATCCTCCCTTTCTCTCCAGAGTATCTGAAATAGAAACAATTTTTTTTATCATGCTTTTCTCCATGTATTTTTTCTTTTTCTTTTTTTTTTTTTTTAATTTATTTTTTTATTTCCTTCATGAGTTGTCAGAAGCAATTTAAAAACAAGTGAAGTTGGAACAGTTCCCTTTTGGCCAGAGCCAACTTCACTCATGCTACAGTGACCTGGCTCTAATTGATACTTTCTTTGCTTCCAAATATTCCAGATAGACAACTAAATTCAGCAAAGAATTACTACTATGTGTGTGTAGGCCTTTTATATGCTTTTGATGCATCTGCTGTTATATCTGTCTAAAAATGACATCAGCTTGAATTGCTGTAGTTGAAAGGCTTGTGAACACTGTAGCACTCAGAACCTGGTACTAGCATGAGGAATATTCTGTAGCTGGATCTGAACTGCCCCCTCTGTAGTACCTCCCTATGATGCCTGCATCAGCTGTGATATCTTAGCCATGTGGTAGCTAGACAGAATTTCAAGGCAGAAGAAGTTACATGCATATGTGTGAGGAAAGGTGGTGATGCACTGCTTGCCATCACTGGAGAGTTCACAGACTTATGTACATAGATAGTTCAGGGTTGGTGCTTCCTTTTGTGAGAATTTCCAGTAAGGAAGAAACAACAAATTCACAATTATTTCTAATTTGATTTATTATTTAAACAAGTGTTTCTGATGCAGATGTAATTTCTCAGTTTGTGATTTATTATTTCACCTGTCTTTCAATAAGAATGCTAACACATTCACTGCTATAAAGCAGTGAGGTGTCTTGTTTCATTTTGAATGAAATTTCATTTCTTTTAACTGTTACAGTTAAAAGTAACTGAACTGTTAGCTTTGGGAGCTTTCGCTGAAAGTCTTTTAGCTTTCCATAGGAATATTTTGCCATAACTATCAGGCACACTTCTGACTCCTATAAGAATTGTTAGTTTAGGAACAGCTGTAGTCTTCCCTTCTCTAGTCACATGGGTGGCGCAGGCAGCTATTTTTTTTTTTTTTTTACACATTTTTTTTACATTTGGTGCTGAAATGGATCACCTCTTCATGTCTACTTGCCTCTTAAAATAAGGCTTATGGTAAAGATTTACCTGATGGATAAATGGGGGCATTCTGAAAATAATTTATTTTCATGCCTGGAAGAACACAATGCATCCACACATTAGCTACTAATATATTTATTTTTTATGCATAAATCCCTCTTGTCCATTTTTCAACGATTTTAGAGTTATGAAGTTGAATACCTTAGGAATGTTAGGAAAAACCAGAACTTAGGTTGTCTCTTTAGTCTTAATTTGTGGGGTGTTTTTGCATATGCATTTTCCAAGTTTTTACTAACTGCTAATTATCCTTGAAGATTATTGCTAACAGAATAATAAATAAATACTTCAATAACAGTGCAGGGAATAAAATTTACAATGCTATTTTTGAAGCAAATGTGAAGAGATAAAGAATAGATCTCAGAGAGTTGTGGTCAGTGGAGCAGAGTCTGGCTGGAGGCCTGTGACTAGTGGAGTCCCCCAAGGGTCAGTACTGGGTCCAGTATTATTCCATATTTTCATCAATGACCTGGATGAGGGGGTAGAGAGCACTCTCAGCAAGTTTGCTGATGACACCAAACTGGGAGGAGTGGCTGACACAGCAGCAGGCTGTGCTGCCATCCAGAGAGACCTGGACAGGCTGGAGAGCTGGGCAGGGAGAAATTTAATGCAATTTAATAAGAGCAAGTGTAAGGTGCTGCATCTGGGGCACAACAACTCCATGTATCAGTACAGGCTGGGGGCTGATGTACTAGAGAGCAGCTCTGGAGAAAGAGACCTGGGGGTCCTGGTGGACAGGGGGATGACCATGAGCCAACAATGCACCCTTGCATTGGCCAAGCAGGCCAATGGCATCCTGGGATGCATTAGGAGAAGTGTGGCCAGTAGGTCAAGAGAGGTTCTCCTCCCCCTCTACTCTGCACTGGTGAGACCCCACCTTGAGTACTGTGTCCAGTTTTGGACACCCCAGTTCAGAAAGGATAGAGATTTGCTGGAGAGAGTCCAACACAGGGCCACCAAGTTGATTAGGGGAGTGGAGCATGTCCCTTATGAGGAGAGGCTGAGAGAGCTGGGGCTCTTTAGTCTGGAGAAGACTGAGCGGGGACCTCATCAATGTCTATATGTTAAGGGTGAGTGTAGAGAGGATGAAGACAGACTTTTCTCAATGTCATTGAATGACAGGATGAGAGGCAGTGGGTGCAAGCTGGAGCACAAGAGGTTTAGGGTCAACACAAGAAAGAACTTTTTCTCAGTGAGGGTGACAGAGCTCTGGAACGGGCTCCACGGGGAGGTTGTGGAGTCTCCATCTCTGGAGACACTCAAGACCTGCCTGGATCTGTTCCTGGGTGACTCAGTCTAGGTGATCCTGCTCAGGCAGGGGGGTTGGACTAGATGATCTTCTAGGTCCCTTCCAACCCCTAATATCTGTGATTCTGTGAAGAGATATTAGCTTAAAGTATACTTCTCCAGTAGTTGATAAAAGAATTTTCCTCCTTTCTGTAATGTAAAACATCATTAGTTTTGAATTTGGTCAGAGATGTGTTTTATTTTCTTACTAAAATGTTCTTTAAGTATAATTTTATAGAAGTATAAATTCTGATCTTAATCAGGAGGCATTGTTTTTCCAGTGTAGTTTGTACTTTTTAATTTTCAGAACAGAAGATATTTCCTTAGTTTTTTAATGTAATTTTGAGGAAAATGGTCTTTTCCAGACAGATGTTTTGAAGGCTCCAAAGAGATAAAAAAATGTCCAGAATGTCCATGAAAATGTTTTGATTCCATAATGGTGCTACACAATGGCTATACTATTACCACTTTACAAAAATATAGTGTTTGCTGAAAATTGCTCCTATGTACCATTTTAAAGCCACTGGATTTCAGCATTTATTATAAAATAAATGATGTACCTACATGTTACTTTATCTGCAGGATGGGATTAACACAGTAACACAAGTATAGTAAAAAGTAGGACTAGCATGTGAAGTAACATAAAAGAGATCAATAGTATCTTGTCAATCCTTTAAAGTTCAAGTGTAATAGCCAAAGGATAGAAACACAGTAAAATAGTATTTTTATGCCAGAACTACTTTTGGCATCTGTTCTTTATTGATGAGAATAATATTTGTTGCCATCTGGATTTCCTAATTCATTTTTCTGATATTGCTTATCTGGGGTTGCCATAGGACACAAACAGCTGGATTAAATTCCATCATGTGTCACTGTGACTCATTTATTTTTTTCTTATCTATGAAAATATCTTGGTTGTAAATAATGTCTTGCTCTTTCCCTTTTTGAAGTACTTCACTCTCTTGCAGAAGTAGTATGATCTTTCTTTCACCCTCTCTTACCTTTCTCTGTTCCTTCTTTTTGTTATTTTCCTCTCTTCTATCTCTCAGATTCCCTCTCCCATTTTCTCTTTTTCCTGCTTGTTTCTTAGCTCCACAAATGCTAAGTAGCTTTATGGATATGTTTTAGCTTCATCTATGAGATCTAAATATATGTTTAATATTGCCCAAATAATAATAAAATTAAGAATGCATTTTATAATGTGAAAGGTTAGTTAAACTTTGGTTAAGATGTCAGTCCTCTGAATTCAGAAACTTTGACCTGATGACACTGGGCCAAAGCTTTATGGTTGATTTCCTGGAACTATATAGCTATGCAAACACATAAGGGATTGAACATTTGATGGTTAGTGGGATGCCTAATGTATTGGTCATCTTCAAGCTTTTGTACAATGTGTGAAGCTCAATAATCCTGTATAAGATTGTAGTAGCTTCATGCAAAAGAAATAATTGCAGAAATATTATTTATTAGTCACGTATGAAAAGTCATAATGAATGCTATCTTGACTATATTTCTTCTCTACTAGGCCAACATCAATGATTGCTGTTTTAAAAAATGTGTCTTATTCTAGAACTAAATCATACACACAGCACTTTCTTTGAAACTGTAGCTGGGTTGTTTTGTTTTGGTGTTTTGTTTTTTTTTCAAACTGTATATTTTAAGAGTATCAATTCCGATGTAGCTGGAAGTCTTTCAAAAATGTAGATTCAAATCTGCCTTGGATTTTGGGTCAGACCACAGTGTGGCCATTTTATGCATATTTATTGGAAAAATGCTGTTCTTTCATTGCCAATGGTAAAAGCTAAAAGGAGAATCCTTGTTTGTTTCATGAGAGGGGACTACGGACAACGAAAATGGTTATTCTTCCACTGCAGAATCTTAGAGTTGCACAGATATCTTGCTTTCAGAGGTTTTACTCAGATTTTAAAGTATGTTGAATTTTTCAAAGTAGCTTGCAAGATATAGCTGCAAATATAATAGATGCTATTCTAACCACCCAGGACTAATGTTTTAATATAACATTGAGTAAAGAGACATTTATTTAGGTCAGATACTGCAAAATAGGGGAAAACTCTGACTTTGGGACAGAAATCCTTGATCACAGTTTGATTCTCACCCATGCCTGAAGAGGTGCTCATCTGTGGTGCTCTAAAATCCATCCAAATTTCACATAGACTTCCCTTGTACCTGTTCTAAAGGTATGTCTCTGGAGATGACCCATATAGGCCTAAGTGTACCTACTGCAAAGAAATAGATCCTGTAGCTCTACAAGGTGTTCCTCTGTGGGCTGTGATGGAAGCTTAGTGTTACCACAGCCTTGTAAGGGCATCAACTTAAATATGTAAACATGAAGGGGGAGCAGATCGCAGGACAAGCTCTGGTGCTGTTCCAGGAGATCAAAGCTAAGGCACAAAGGATATGGATATATTCTGAGCAAAGTCTAGGGAAGATATGGAGGAAATGATTGGGGAGACAAGCAAATCTAGGGACATGCACCTGATGAGTATGCCAACAAGGAATATCTGTCATTATTTAGGTCATTGTGAAAGGATCAACAAGCTTATATTGGGTGAAAGAACAGTCACTGCATCCTAGGTGCAAGCCAGGAAAGATCTCTTTTTGGGAATGAATAAATGTAAGCATGCATGCAGGAGCTGGCATTAGTGTAGTCTACTGCATGTATGGAAGACTAGTATTAAAGATGCAAACGAAGTTCTGTCATCAGCTGTGTAAGGAAAGGAGAATAACTTGTAAAAATACATGCACACCAGTGTGCTGCTTCTTAAGCTAGTGCTGTAATGCTTACAGTGGTTTCAGAAACATCCAACAACTCTAAAAGTTATCACTAGCTAGTAAATATTTTTTTGCATGGTTGTCACAATATTTAGTCCAGAGAACTTTAAAAGCCTGTTGAAAATATGGGTCCAGCATTTGGCTACCATGGATGGAAAAGAGGAAAGAGTGTTGCAAAAACACATCTATGGTGGTTCTGTGGAGCTTAATCCTAGTTCAGCATCCTGTTTATACTGGCCTCAATTTTAGTCCACTTATGGATAATGATGCTAGAGAACGTCTCATGAATCAAGAACTTGAATCACTCTGTCAGATATCTCAGTAGTGTAAACTTCCCCTTTGCTGTACTCTCACCAGTTGCTTACTATCCTGCTCAGTCATTAATGCCCTCATAATTAATGAGATTATGAAGTAGCTCCTTGTAGAATGATGCTTTTCTTCTGGCTATCTTGTTCTGCTTGGCTCTCTGACTGGTGATGTTGCATGAGGAGAATCTGGAACATCGAATAAAATTCATAACAGTGCTTCATTAGAAAAATGTAATAGGGTTCAGGTTAGACCATTAAATGTTAGAAACAGCTACAGTCTACAGAATGTTGTCCTCTCCTGTGTACAGAGTCTATAGTACACAAGACCATTTTTTGCTTTGCTCAGATGTTATGATACTTACCCCATTGATCAGTTCTGGTCCCCTCATTATAGGAAAGACATTGAGGTGCTGAAATGTGTCCAGAGGAGCTACCAAGATTGTGAGGGGTTTAGAGAACAAGTCGTATGAAGAGAGGCTGAGGGAGCTGGGCATGTTTAGTGTGGAGAAAAGGAGGCTGAGGGGGGACCTCATTGCCCTCTACAACTACCTGGAAGGAGGTTTTAGAGAGGTGGACATTGGCCTCTTCTCCCTAATTACTAATGACAGAACCAGGGCAGATGGTCTGAAATTGCAGTAGGTGAGGTTTAGATTAGGTATTAGGAAGAAATTATTTATGGAGTGGTGAGGCACTGGAACAGACGGCCCAGGGGAGTGTTTGAATCACCAACCCTGGAGGTATTTAAGAAATGAGTTGACAAGGTGCTTCATTACATGCTCTAGGGACAGGTATATAGGGGACTGTGTTCGGTGTGGGGTTTTGTTTTTATTTTTGTCTTCTGTTTTTTTGTTTATTTGTTTGCTTTTTTCTTCTAATGGTTGGGTATTTAGGTGTTTTTTGTTCTTGTAGGTATATTTGGACTTGGTGATCTAGGAGGTCCTTTCCAACCATGATTATTCTGTGATTCTGTGACCATAGACATGCACACATTGGAGAACCTGAGAACTGTGGTCATTTATGGATTTATTATTTCTTTTTTAGTTGCCTTTTTTTCATATGTGTTGAGGTTTTGGTAATTTTGAAGTGTTTTTGTGCTAATTGAAAGAGCAGATATTTCTTTTAACTAAAATCTACTAAAATTTTACTCAGAAGCTGCAGAGATCTAACGTGATTTAACATTATTTAACATGAGTGTGTGTATTTAGGAGTACCTATCTGCATAAGGGATAGAAACAGGTACCTCAGCATTTATTCGGTTAGGCAGCTAGCAGAAGTAAACATTGTCTTATTTCTTTTATTTCATAAAGATAAAAGTTTGTTCTGGAGGGTTCTAAACCCTACATTCTGCTACATTTAAAGCTCTGCATTTAGTTTTAAATGCTACTTGTCTTTGCAGTCTCACTGTAACCCTTAAAACATGCTTGAAGTCACCTTTCTCTTTGAGTGTCAAGTGCGTTTGTCCCTACCAGTACAATGACTGAAAGATCAGGCAGCTCAGAGAGAAGTGTGACGGGGCAGAGTGGTATAATATTTCTTTTAAGCCTTACTTAATGAGAAAATGTCTTACAAATTAAGCTTTGAGCAAAAGCAAGAATTGTCTTTCTTTTAGCTTTATGACATATTTTAGGAAAATAAGAAAAAAAGCAAGGGCTCAGTTGTCTTTAGAATTTATTTCATTATTTGTAAAGGTATAATTTTCCATCCTGTATCAAGTCACAAAACAAAGCCATGTTCAGATGAGGAGTTATTAAACACTGAATTTTCCTCATATTAAAATCTGAGCAGAATGAATTACAAGGGACTTCTCATAATGACAGACTAAGGACATGCTCTCAACTAATTGTGTGGAATCTTGGCAGAGACTTTCCTTGAGTACTACTGTGAACTAGTTCTGCTCTTCCGTGAGAGCATGTAGAATAAGGAAAGGAAATATACAGGAGTCAATTATGTGCAAAAATAGCAACAGAGGCTGTTGCAAATAAGATTTCTTCCCCAGTGTTGATGTTTTATAACTACAGTTTCTATATGTAACTACACAATAAACCTGACAGATTTATTCCTGCTGGAACTTAATTGGAGTATTCTGGCAAATTGTCTTACTGTCAAGTTGCATATGGATTTTACTAGGAAATCCTAAAGTTCTTGAAGACTTTAGGAAGAAAAGTACTGTATCTTCTAAAGATCAGTTCTTCTTACTATTTTAATTTTATTTCAGAAGGTCCTGTTAAAGCCCTAACAATTAAAACCTCACCTTGATGCTACATTCTACTTCCATGGTAACACCAGATCAACAGCAGCAGCAGTACTTTCTGGTGGATAAGCAGGATCAGATGAAAGAGCATCCAGTGTAAGAACTGATACCTCTCCCACCCCTGCAAAAAACCCCAAGCAAAACAAAAAACATGGTACACTAAATACATGGTACAAAACACACAAAGACAATCATACTTTTGAAGGCCTAGGAAAAAAATGTACCATGGAAGTAGAATGTAGCATCAAGGTGAGGTTTTAATTGTTAGGGCTTTAACAGGACCTTCTGAAATAAACTTAAAATAGTAAGACTAACTAATCTTTAGAAGATACAGTACTTTTCTTCCTAATGTATGATTGTCTTTGTGTGTTTTCAAATAAAACTATTAGATGAGCTGAGCTACCATGAAAACACAGCTTCTAATTTTATTTCTGCCTTGGTGTTGTAAGGTTCCTGTCTCAAGAAAGGCCATTATTATTATCACACTGGATTTGTTAAACTCTGGTTGGAACTCTCNAAGTCACCTTTCTCTTTGAGTGTCAAGTGCGTTTGTCCCTACCAGTACAATGACTGAAAGATCAGGCAGCTCAGAGAGAAGTGTGACGGGGCAGAGTGGTATAATATTTCTTTTAAGCCTTACTTAATGAGAAAATGTCTTACAAATTAAGCTTTGAGCAAAAGCAAGAATTGTCTTTCTTTTAGCTTTATGACATATTTTAGGAAAATAAGAAAAAAAGCAAGGGCTCAGTTGTCTTTAGAATTTATTTCATTATTTGTAAAGGTATAATTTTCCATCCTGTATCAAGTCACAAAACAAAGCCATGTTCAGATGAGGAGTTATTAAACACTGAATTTTCCTCATATTAAAATCTGAGCAGAATGAATTACAAGGGACTTCTCATAATGACAGACTAAGGACATGCTCTCAACTAATTGTGTGGAATCTTGGCAGAGACTTTCCTTGAGTACTACTGTGAACTAGTTCTGCTCTTCCGTGAGAGCATGTAGAATAAGGAAAGGAAATATACAGGAGTCAATTATGTGCAAAAATAGCAACAGAGGCTGTTGCAAATAAGATTTCTTCCCCAGTGTTGATGTTTTATAACTACAGTTTCTATATGTAACTACACAATAAACCTGACAGATTTATTCCTGCTGGAACTTAATTGGAGTATTCTGGCAAATTGTCTTACTGTCAAGTTGCATATGGATTTTACTAGGAAATCCTAAAGTTCTTGAAGACTTTAGGAAGAAAAGTACTGTATCTTCTAAAGATCAGTTCTTCTTACTATTTTAATTTTATTTCAGAAGGTCCTGTTAAAGCCCTAACAATTAAAACCTCACCTTGATGCTACATTCTACTTCCATGGTAACACCAGATCAACAGCAGCAGCAGTACTTTCTGGTGGATAAGCAGGATCAGATGAAAGAGCATCCAGTGTAAGAACTGATACCTCTCCCACCCCTGCAAAAAACCCCAAGCAAAACAAAAAACATGGTACACTAAATACATGGTACAAAACACACAAAGACAATCATACTTTTGAAGGCCTAGGAAAAAAATGTACCATGGAAGTAGAATGTAGCATCAAGGTGAGGTTTTAATTGTTAGGGCTTTAACAGGACCTTCTGAAATAAACTTAAAATAGTAAGACTAACTAATCTTTAGAAGATACAGTACTTTTCTTCCTAATGTATGATTGTCTTTGTGTGTTTTCAAATAAAACTATTAGATGAGCTGAGCTACCATGAAAACACAGCTTCTAATTTTATTTCTGCCTTGGTGTTGTAAGGTTCCTGTCTCAAGAAAGGCCATTATTATTATCACACTGGATTTGTTAAACTCTGGTTGGAACTCTCAGCCATGAACCAAACACAAAGGTCTTGCAACATAGTTAAGACATCAGCAAACAGACCCTGTGACCCTAGCTTTGGGTAGAAAAAATTACTTCTCGGGTTCAAAGCTCCACTCTGATTTTCTGACTGCTTGTTGCAGTTCAGACGCTCCCCTTCTGCAGGGTATCTGCAGCATGTGCTTATGACCATTCTGTTGCTCCTGTTTGCCCTATGTCTGCTTGTTTTGGCAGTTTTGATGGCAGGGACTCTTTCATGTGGTTTGTGTCACATGTGCTGCTGTGTGAGACACGCGCAGCTCTTCGGGAGCGTTCGCTGCTTGCTGCTTCGCAGGCTCTTGTGCACTTCCTCTGCAGATGGCTTTTCTGGCTCCCATGGACCATATGTTTTTTTCAGTTTCTTTTAATGTGCATACACCCACCCCATGCAGTTCCAATGAACTATGTGTTGTTTATTTCCTCTGCTGTCAAGCTCTCAAGGTTTAGATCTAGGGTTGCAATCACTGACGCTAATGCAAGAACTATCCTTAACACAACCTCTTTTCCTGGGATGTTTAATCTTAACCCTCTTGGAAGAGTGGAGGTCTCAATTTGTTCCATTTTTAACCTTGTAGTTACTAAATTTAGCTATCTTGATACCAGGCATCCAGTGACCATGAAGGGAGGTGAATGAGAGACCCTCCTAAGGAAGGCATCTAAGATAGGTGGACAGATTTTCCCCTCTCATACGATTTTTGTTTCTCTTTCCATTGATACAGAAGAAGCCAGGATTACAAACCTGGGCTAATTGGTCCACTTTGAGATAAGGATATATCTCACCTAGATATTGCTATCTAGGGACCCAGCCTTCATATTGGTATGCATGAATACTGTATGCTTGCAAACTGCTGTCTGGCATTTTTTTAATCAGCCAATCCTCTTATCAGCACTTTCCATACTGCCTTAACCATGAGAGTGAAGCGCTGAGTGTCAGCAGAGGGACATGTATGTAAAAAAGACAGGGACTAAGAGCTTCCTTACAAGTGGGTCAGTTCCAAACTTGAGAGCTTTTTCTTCATTATACAAAACACAGGAACAAACTGACCTAGGTAGAGAAGGCCAGGGTATTGGTGAGAAATTAAGGCAAAACCCCCAAAATCTGATATCTTAAAAAAAAAGCCCTGGAACTTTAGAAGGACAAACCTCTGATGCAGAATATTGCAAATGCACATGGGAGAATTCACAGATCCCTACAGTCAGGACTAGAAATGGAAGCTGAGAAAAGTCAGGCTTTTCATAGTGTGAGTGGTACCCTTGACTTGCTACCTGCAAACGTTGAACATGGGCCATATGCTATATTTAGAATCATAGAAT
>VYZU01070813.1:0-18010 GCA_013401355.1 Ceyx cyanopectus
TCCATCTGGGCTGCTGAAGTCTGCAGGAGTCCGACATGTGGATACTCATGTGCCTAAAAACCGGGCCAATGAAGAAACCCGTAACAACTTCCAGGCAGACCGGGCTGCCCAGGGACAAGTGTCACAGGTAGACTTGGACTGGCAGCACAAGGGAGGGGGGATTTTAGTTTGATGGGCCCATGATGCTTCAGGTCACCAAGGTAGAGACGCTACCTATAAATGGGCACAAGATAGAGAGGTGGACAATCTGCTGATATTTTCAACTTTTTAATTCCTCCTTCCACAAGTAGCAACTGAAGTGAAAAGCAAGAAAAGATCTGTCAGTTTTCCATAAAAATTCATTGCCTTCTTTCCTGGTGGTCTCTCCCCACAGAAGTCTCTGGAAAGACATACTGCTTGACAGTAAGACAAATACTTATCCTGAAAGGTAATGAGCCAAACCTCTGTGATAGATTCTGCTATGCAAACTGGGAGACTGACAGAAGTCCAATAAAATATAAATTGTGTTCCACAGACTCAGTAGCTAAAATTTTAGTGTGATGAAAGGACCAAGTTTCTCATTTGGTAACTTTGCATAAACAGATATGTTCTTATGTGTATGAGTGAACTTGCAATTGCTTGATTGGAGGCCTCTCTATAATCCTGGATAGCAGAACTAGAAGATAACATAAATAAATTAGAGGACTCTACCTTTCAGTGTTCTAATAATATTGCAACAGTTGATAATACTGAGGTAACAGTAGCTTTTTTTCTAGAGTTATCCTATAAATATTTTACTTTCATAACTAGTTCAGAGGAAGTTGCTCTGGAGTCAATCAATAGAAATCAATAAAGGGAAGAATTTTTAATGCAGCTCATCTAAACAAAACTTCACCTGATTTATGACTGGGGAGCAGAATTTCTTTCTATGTCAAACATAATTATATTGTATCAGTTTGAAATGGCTGTGCTGCTAAGACTGCAGTAGGAGTTCAGTGTTCATTCTAACCTAAAAAAAATATTCTATACACCTAGGTATACGATTCTATACACACTAGGATACAATAGAAAAGAATGTAATGTTTAATCACAGTTACTGATTCAAACTCATCCTCATATTCAAAGTGAGATTTTCATTTTTTACTTTTTCTTCCCATTCTCCTTTTGAAAACATGTATGGTGAGCTTACAATTGAAAAAAATCACATGTGTTTTGAGAACATGTGAGTCAAACTAAAAGGATGCTTATTATATTGCATATAAAAATGAATTCTTAATAGATTTTCATCAAGAATACTAAAATGACAACTGAAACTCAACTTTAAAAGTCAAAATAGAGATAATACAGGGGTAAAAACAACTAATGATAAGTGCAGAATTCTCTTTCATGGTGTTAAAAATTACTTTTCCACTTGGTCCTTTTTAAAATGGCTTATCTGTTGGAAAGAATAATTTGAGTATTTAACCTTTAAGCTAATGCATCTTTATACATAGAAGCAATCCATTCATTGGATTAACTTGATCTGAAGCCATTAATTGTTTAATGATCAGTCTCAGTTAATGATCAAGAATATTTTCATATTTTAAAGCAGATTGTCATAGACTATCAAGAGGAATTTATTTTAATGTAAATTCATCCATTTGATATAAATTGTTTATGGTGGATTATTTTACTTGTTGAACGACATTGTTCTCTAATTTGTACTTGGGGAAAAAAAGGAGAACGGATTCTGATATCTTAGAAATAGAGTCCCACTGTGCTTCATTTGCTGCATAGAAATTACAGACAGTTGCAAGTGGGTTTGACTGTGTTTTGGAAACTGCAAAATGTGACTAGTCAGATACCTTTGATTTTGTCTGATTCTTCAATAAAACCTTATAAATAATAAATAAAAAAAATGTTGATTAGTAGCTTCGTGAATATGGCATTAAAACAACTTTTTATATGCAAAGGTAATCTTAGTGAATTTTCTACTCTTTCCTGTAAAGGCTGGATTTAGCTCTTTTGCATCAGTAACCCGAACTACCATTAAGTTTCTTTCTTTATGTACAGTAACAGTAGAGGTATCTTTCTTACTAGGCTGGAGAACAGCAGCTATGATGTTCATAAAACCGGAGTATTCAAATATGAATAAATCTTCTCAAATTCTTACAAATAGAAACTGACTTCAGAGATCACATATACTACTGAAACTAGTAGTTTCAAGTCTTGAACTACAGCCAAAGCATATGTAAGTACTATAATAAATACTCATAGTACATAATAAGTACTAATGCTTATACTTCAAAATTTATAAATGCATCTAAACCAAACTAAAGATCATGCCATTTCTTAATTTTTCACTTAATGCAATGGATTGTTGTAAAATAAAGAACTGAGATTTCTGGAGAGGAAAACATCATATCCTAAAAGATTTCATTGGCCAATTCTCGTCAACTATCACAATAAGCATCCCATTTTTTAATGGATTTTTTTTTTAATTGTTCATTTTATGGAAATTAAGTTTTCTTGTAACTTGTACTAAACTATTTTATTGAAACTACATTTTCTTGTAACAGGGGCAATGGGTACAAACTGTAACAAATGCAGCTCCATCTGAACATGAGGAAAACTTCTATATTGTGAGGGTGACAAAGACTGGAACAGGCTGCTCAGAGAGGCTGTGGAGTCTCCTCAGCCGGTCTCAACCTGCCTGGACATTTTCCTGTTCAACCTGATTCCAGGTGAACCTGCTTTAGGAAGAGTATTGGACTGGTTGATCTCTAGAGGTCCCTTCCAATCCCTACCCTTCTGCGATTCTGTGAAAAATACATTAATTTTATTTTTATAAAAATACTTTTTAAAGTGAGATAAAGACTATTTGATGACCAAGTCTGGAAGTTCTGTATAGAATCAGAAAAGAAGAAAGATATGTGGTTTGACTATTCATTTTACCACCTTTTTCAGATTCTGGTGTAAAGTTTAAGGGACAGAGCCTGCACACAGGCAAGAATACTTTTGAAAACCACTGCAGCTAGTAATTTGAATGACATCTACTTTGTCTTAAATATGAAGTTTTTTCCATTAATGAAATAGGTGTGGAAGCAGAAGAGGTTGATTAATATTTTTACCTCATTGTGTTCTTGGTAGAAAAAAATTAAAGATTCTAATGTGGGGAATTAGATTAAACGAATAATGGTGTTGAGAGTTCTAGGCATATAAAGTATCATATTTGTATGTACTCATGAAAATTGCAAGTCAGGTTCTGCACAGATATAACATGTGGCCTTTGATTTGACTATAGAGAACTATATAATGGCTTGGTTAATTTATTAGTAGATAAGTGAAAGAATAAAAAAACCCACTTGATTACTTTTTCAGCCTTCCATTTTACATAAAGGTGAACTTAATTGTATTGACTTCAAGGGTGAAAAGAAGATTGGCATATATTAAATATCACACGGCTAATGAGAAACTCACAAATTTGTCACTGTCTGATAACCACCCCAGTGAGATATTTATGTAGGATTCATAGCAGGCATTGTGCCCAGACCTCTGCTCTGCTGATTGATGATCCTGTGGTGGAAAATAATTTAATAATGTAAGCATAAAATAAGGTGCAAACATTGCTCAGTGTTATCTTTATCCTTAAGATGAGTGGGAAAATAACTTGTGTCCTGTCACACAAAGCTTATGATAAATATCTGCAAAACATGAAATGAATAGAGTTTTAAAGAAAACTCTGTGCTAGAGGAAGATGGACAGTAAGGAAAAAAAAAATTATTTGTACAGATACAGATTTTTCTGTACTAAGAATCTACACCATGGTACATTGAACTATATTTGGTTTGTATCTGCAGTGGACAGCTGCAGAAACTTAATTCCACTGCCCTGCTTTTAAGCAGCCTAGAGAAAGACATTTACAGTCTCAAACACAATTACATGGCTACACTTGAAGCAACAGATTTATAATAAGAAGTATTCTGAAATACAGAGCTCAAATCTGAGTTCTGTAGAGCTATTCCCCTTATTTCCAAATAATATACCTTGGACTTTTAACAGTATCCCTTTTAGTATTTGAGACTCTGCATTTCACTATATAACTAGGCCTAAGTAAATATCTCATTATATGGTTTTATTGTTGTTCATATATGTTTTTAATTTCTTTTTATAATTTCTCAGAGATTATATAACACAGTGCATGTTTATTGAGTTACCATGTAGATGCATCTAACATAGAAAGTGCTTAGTGTTCTGCAACAGGGTGCATTTATTTTCTTCAAGCTGTTTTCAGACATACATGCTCAAGGAATGGTCATTTTTATTTAATCAATACATAGCTTTAAAATAACATTCTGATTCTGATAAATTTTACAAATTAATTATTACCTTTTGCCCTTTCTGTAATAAGATTCATGGGTTTAAATTCTTTCATGGCAATGATCTCCCATTATTATAGCTGTTAATTTTACTTTGTTAGCCAAACATATGGCTCTGAGTGTATTTCATGACTTATTACCTACAGTTACCACAACCAAAATCCTACAACTTCCATTGCAGAAAAATCCATGTGACCAAACATGGGTCTATGGTGATTTAAGCTGTAACAGTGAATGATTAATNATAAATGCATCTAAACCAAACTAAAGATCATGCCATTTCTTAATTTTTCACTTAATGCAATGGATTGTTGTAAAATAAAGAACTGAGATTTCTGGAGAGGAAAACATCATATCCTAAAAGATTTCATTGGCCAATTCTCGTCAACTATCACAATAAGCATCCCATTTTTTAATGGATTTTTTTTTTAATTGTTCATTTTATGGAAATTAAGTTTTCTTGTAACTTGTACTAAACTATTTTATTGAAACTACATTTTCTTGTAACAGGGGCAATGGGTACAAACTGTAACAAATGCAGCTCCATCTGAACATGAGGAAAACTTCTATATTGTGAGGGTGACAAAGACTGGAACAGGCTGCTCAGAGAGGCTGTGGAGTCTCCTCAGCCGGTCTCAACCTGCCTGGACATTTTCCTGTTCAACCTGATTCCAGGTGAACCTGCTTTAGGAAGAGTATTGGACTGGTTGATCTCTAGAGGTCCCTTCCAATCCCTACCCTTCTGCGATTCTGTGAAAAATACATTAATTTTATTTTTATAAAAATACTTTTTAAAGAGAGATAAAGACTATTTGATGACCAAGTCTGGAAGTTCTGTATAGAATCAGAAAAGAAGAAAGATATGTGGTTTGACTATTCATTTTACCACCTTTTTCAGATTCTGGTGTAAAGTTTAAGGGACAGAGCCTGCACACAGGCAAGAATACTTTTGAAAACCACTGCAGCTAGTAATTTGAATGACATCTACTTTGTCTTAAATATGAAGTTTTTTCCATTAATGAAATAGGTGTGGAAGCAGAAGAGGTTGATTAATATTTTTACCTCATTGTGTTCTTGGTAGAAAAAAATTAAAGATTCTAATGTGGGGAATTAGATTAAACGAATAATGGTGTTGAGAGTTCTAGGCATATAAAGTATCATATTTGTATGTACTCATGAAAATTGCAAGTCAGGTTCTGCACAGATATAACATGTGGCCTTTGATTTGACTATAGAGAACTATATAATGGCTTGGTTAATTTATTAGTAGATAAGTGAAAGAATAAAAAAACCCACTTGATTACTTTTTCAGCCTTCCATTTTACATAAAGGTGAACTTAATTGTATTGACTTCAAGGGTGAAAAGAAGATTGGCATATATTAAATATCACACGGCTAATGAGAAACTCACAAATTTGTCACTGTCTGATAACCACCCCAGTGAGATATTTATGTAGGATTCATAGCAGGCATTGTGCCCAGACCTCTGCTCTGCTGATTGATGATCCTGTGGTGGAAAATAATTTAATAATGTAAGCATAAAATAAGGTGCAAACATTGCTCAGTGTTATCTTTATCCTTAAGATGAGTGGGAAAATAACTTGTGTCCTGTCACACAAAGCTTATGATAAATATCTGCAAAACATGAAATGAATAGAGTTTTAAAGAAAACTCTGTGCTAGAGGAAGATGGACAGTAAGGAAAAAAAAAATTATTTGTACAGATACAGATTTTTCTGTACTAAGAATCTACACCATGGTACATTGAACTATATTTGGTTTGTATCTGCAGTGGACAGCTGCAGAAACTTAATTCCACTGCCCTGCTTTTAAGCAGCCTAGAGAAAGACATTTACAGTCTCAAACACAATTACATGGCTACACTTGAAGCAACAGATTTATAATAAGAAGTATTCTGAAATACAGAGCTCAAATCTGAGTTCTGTAGAGCTATTCCCCTTATTTCCAAATAATATACCTTGGACTTTTAACAGTATCCCTTTTAGTATTTGAGACTCTGCATTTCACTATATAACTAGGCCTAAGTAAATATCTCATTATATGGTTTTATTGTTGTTCATATATGTTTTTAATTTCTTTTTATAATTTCTCAGAGATTATATAACACAGTGCATGTTTATTGAGTTACCATGTAGATGCATCTAACATAGAAAGTGCTTAGTGTTCTGCAACAGGGTGCATTTATTTTCTTCAAGCTGTTTTCAGACATACATGCTCAAGGAATGGTCATTTTTATTTAATCAATACATAGCTTTAAAATAACATTCTGATTCTGATAAATTTTACAAATTAATTATTACCTTTTGCCCTTTCTGTAATAAGATTCATGGGTTTAAATTCTTTCATGGCAATGATCTCCCATTATTATAGCTGTTAATTTTACTTTGTTAGCCAAACATATGGCTCTGAGTGTATTTCATGACTTATTACCTACAGTTACCACAACCAAAATCCTACAACTTCCATTGCAGAAAAATCCATGTGACCAAACATGGGTCTATGGTGATTTAAGCTGTAACAGTGAATGATTAATGTAAGGAAATGAAAAGCAAGAATGTCTGATGTAGAGATGCATTTTTGCAGTAAAGGAGGAATAAGTGTGTTCCAGTGATATAATATGCATTTTAAACTGAATATTTAAAAATATAATTTTACTTTTGGTTTTCATGATGTCAATTTTATTTTTATATGTTACTGTCAGGTATTTCTAATTACAGTTTAATTCTATTTAACTGCAGTTTAAGAATTGGTTTTAAGTACTTCATATGTTAATTACCAAATCTGGTAAACCTTAGTATAAAGGTGTTATATATTTATATTATAAATATATATATATTTATATTAAATGATATATATTTATATTATTTCTTTGAGTAGCTTATGTGTTTTGTGCTCAGTCACTTCATATAGTCCTGATATGATACTCTAGCACCAGGGAAATATATACCAAATAAAATAGACAGAGACACACCACAGTGAGGATAAATGACTTAACCAAAATTATCTTTGGTGGACATGACAAAAGTAGTTATTTCCTGTTTCCTGATCATGCATAAGTTCTTATTAAAAGTCCATTTTCCCCCCTCCAAACATTTTTAAATAAAACACATAGTGAAATCTATTTTCCACACATATCTTTTTCTTCTCTATCACTATATGAAATGTCCTATTGTTTGGCCTAGTTGGCTTTTCCAGCATCTTGGGTGTAAACAATATGCAGGAAAATGAAGACTGTACAGGCTTTCTTCTAAACTTGGTGGAGGAGATATACCTACTGGTTTTATTTGCATTCCTAAGGGAAGTTTGTATCGAAGCTGCATCCTATAGTTTTGAAGCTGGAGATCTGTGTTCCTTGCCAAAATAAGGCAATATTTTGAGATCCATTTATGATTAAACTAAATAATCTCCCTTGATCTTGCTAAAGTGCATAATCCTAAATCAAAAAGATAAATTTGGCCATTTTCTTTAATTGTAGTTTTTAGCTCTGATACTTTTCTTGGCCTCACATAGAACAGAAAGATTTTTTTCATTTTTTTTTTAAAGAACAGCTTGACACTGGGATCCTGGTGTCCTTCTCTGTCTGACAATATGAAGTGTCCTTGAAAGTATTTTCATTAGTTCTTCATTCTTTCCCCTTAATGCATCTAAACAACCTGACACCTTACCAAATTCTGTTTTCAATATGGATTAGAATAGCTGCTAGATTCCACCCTTCCTCTACAATCCTCCTGCAGCTGAAATGTTTGTTGCACCTCTACCAATGTCACAGCCCATCATCAACTTTCAATAACATTGGAAAGTGAAGACTGAACCTTATTCAGAGATGATTAAGTCTTTTTACTGCACTCAGCTTCCACCAGATCCTTTTAGATAAGGTTTTGTGACAGGGGGCATCAGATGCTGGGGCTTCCATTTCCAGCTCAGTCTTGCTGAGTAGCTGTGGTCAAATGGTCACCATTTGCAGATAAATGACATACTGAAATCTTGTCTCTTTTCACTCATGACAAAACCATTCTCCTCATGTCTCCCATGAACTTGAGACATCCTCTATTGTTATTTTGTAAGCTGCACAATTTAGCATAGAAATAGAAAATACTTCATATACCATTTCTCATTAATGATCCAAATAATTATTAAACTGCTTTCCTTACATTAGTAATATATAGGGACATTAAGATATCTACCTCTGGGTTTGCTGGGAGCTTCCCCAGATTGGTTATAATGTTTTATTTGCAACATACTTTACAGCTGATAATTCAATGAGCCATTGTTACAGTTTGCTTTATTAGTCCACTAATCTGGAAATTCTTAATGTTGATTCATACCACTTCTTGGCACTTGGGTAGTAGATAGGTATATCAGCAAGGCTGCATTTTGCATTTCTCAAATCTGCCTCAGTGCATGTAATATGCACTATGGAATACTACAGATAACAGAACTCTCCAACTAGCTCAGGTTTCATGCCATACATAGCTGTTCATCCCTCTGAATTTTTATTACATTTTGGAGTTTGGCTTCTCCAGGTTTAATTATATGTTTCACAATCTGTGTCATAAACAAGGTTCACAGAATATCTCTAGGGTAATGAATGGCTCACATGGGAGGGATCTCACTGAAGGTGGGTTGGTTCCAGTAGTCTGCCTCTTGGTCAACAGCACACAAAACAATGATTTTCTTTTGACTCTATTAAAAAGGGTCTTGACTTCTCCAACTCTCTGTTGCTCTTGAGAGGTATTATGATCTCTTTCTAACCTATTTAATTGCAGACAAAAGGCAATTGAGATTAAAACTTCAGATGGCCAAGACACATGCATTAGAACAAATTGGGGTTTGCTCCAAATAAAAGCAAATCTGGTGATAACTTTAAATCTTGCTCCTCACTTTTCCTTGCTTCCCATACTACCATTCCCTGAAGCGCAGGAGGCCTGAGATGGCAATAAAAGGTTCCAACATATCCCTGATTTGCTGATGATCCACAGTGGGGGAGCAGTGGAGAGGGATGGGACAGGAAGCTTGCAGGTGCTTCAGGAGCTACAGAGGCAGTTAGGAGGGCTGGGTGATCAGCTGGGAGGGCAGAAACCAAAGCAGGTGGGAGGGCAGAAGCCAAAGCAGGTGGGAGGGCAGAAGCCAAAGCAGGTGGGAGGGCAGAAGCCAAAGCAGGTGGGCTCTTGGCAGGTGTGCTCTTGGCAGGTGTGTGGGAATGCTTGCACAGGGTGATGGAAGAAGTAGATTTCAGTGGGATCGCAGTAGATTCTGTGCAGTTGCAGAAGCCTCCTCAAGCCTGGTCTGGGGGCTGGCCTGACAAGCCGACAGGGGTCAGTGAGTGCCTCTCGTGAAACTTTTTATTTATCTAGGCTCACAAGTTGTGTTTGATGACTCTTATTCTAGTCTGCTGGTTTATGTTCTGATAAAACATTGCTTTAATGCTATAGAGCCTATGGGTGTATTGGGCTTGTGTTTTGAAGTTTTTCCTTAAGGAGGTGGGCATAGAAACTGAGTGCCTGGCAATCATGTCATGAAGAGAGACTCCCAAAATAAATGTTCTTTCTTCCTTCTCTATAATAATGTTGATAATAGAGCTTCTTTCTTCTTTGATTTTAGGTCTCTTATCTAAGAAATCTATCTGTGAAGTAGTCAGTCTGTTACCAGGCAGAAATCTCTTTTGATCAATTTATTTTTTTATCAGAAGATAGTTATTCTGGGACAGGCTGTCTATCTTTTAATTAGCAGGAAAAAAAAAATCAAGGTTTTGGATTCCATCCAGCAGAGAATAAGGGCATTCTGAAACCTCAGAGAATTTAGCAAGAAAAGTACCTCAGTCCAAAGGGAAACTCATGTCTGAATGAATGTGCTGACTGAGGAACAGCACAAACTCCCTGGGAGGGGTCTAGTGGGAGAGGAAGACTTTTGAGGAGGAAGGATGATGTGAGTTAGAGCATATATCCCTCCCACAACAGAAGTCTTGCCTGAGGAGCTGAACTTCAAAGACATTTCCTACAGATAGGCCTCCATGTCAGACAGTGGCTGAGGAAAAATCCTGAGAGGAATTGGAAAGAAAGTAATATTTTTCAGGAGTAGGAGACTCAATGGCAGCTCTGACTCAACTGAGTCTGGTTTTTATTTGTTTCTGAAGACTGTAAAGAATAGTTCACATGATAATGAAATTGATTTTGTGTCACTTTTTTTTTTGTCTTCTGGCACTTTGGGCAGTATGTCTTCAGACTGTAACAGAATCACACGTACTTTTCCAGGAATTAGTAATTAGAGCTGCCCAGATAATGGTGAGTATATAAGTTGGTTTGGAACATCTTGATTATTCTAAGAAAAAAAGGCAAGTTGATAATTGAAATTATTTGGAAAAAGAAATCCTGTTAATGTCCCAGGGAATATTTACTAAGCAGCTCAGTTTAATTATAGTGACAATGATTAGGCAAAAGTTTGAAAGCTGACCAGAAGCAGCTAATGGGATGAGTAAACTGAGAGAATGAAAGAAGGATTTTGTGGGAAATATATACAGTTTTTATTTCATTTGTTTAAAGAAAGTCTGGCCTGGAAATGTGATATATACTGATTCAGCAGTAACAATGATCAGAGACTGATTGAAGCAACAAAAATAAGCTATTGCACAAATCTCAGGAAGCATTTATGATGTTATTTAGAAGTGAAAATACATTTATAAAATCATTGAATATGAACAATTTTTTTTAAGATTCTTCAGTAGATTTAGAATTGAGGAGTCCAGACAGAGGGTTGAAGACATGTCTGCGTTGACAACATTTACAACTCACAACAGACACGTGTGGGGTTTTTTGTAATAATAATTCTTTCACATGAAAGGAGCAGGGAAAAAGTTGAGTTATAAGAGAAAGTGGATTGTTTTGTTAGGGAATAAAAAGACTGAAAGAGGCACAAAACGGAAATTAATAGAAAAACAAGGGGGTTAATTCCCCATAAGAAGTAAATATAAGAATAAAAGTATATTGTTTGTATACAAGAAGAGTGAGAGCCCGTGGAGATATAACGACTCTTTAAGTCTGGATATTCCATGAAACTTTGTCATAAGGATATATACAAGCTTGATAAATAATAAAAAAACCAAACAACCCTATATACATTTTCCTGAATAGATCTGATGTAGTCTGTTTTGATGTCCATATCCTGTCTGACAATGATAGAGCAAAAATCCAGTCATATTTGCCCTGCTTCATGCTTCAAATCAGTTTGTGGAAATATAGGGATTTGATGTCTGAAATCCAAACCAAAAAAAGAATAAACAGGAATTAATGAGGTTTTTCAATACATAGCCACCTTTCTGCATTAACAGGCACTGTAGAACAAGGTACATTTACTAAGAGTGATTCCCCTGTTTAGTATCTATTACTCTAAACAGTCACAAAATAATATCAATTCTAGTATCCTAAGGAGGAAAATTCAGAAGCCTTTTTATTGGTGTATGGAAGGACTGGCATTTAATGACTTGCAACAGTCTTACTAGAAGTAGAACATATTTCATAGCACTCAACCCCAAGCACTGCAGTTAAGGCAAGTACTGATGCACTGGAGCTTTTAGTGACCTGCAGCTGCAGTGGGCATTCTGATACTTCCTGTTATATATATAATATATATTATTAAATATATAATAATATATATTATTNAATCATCTTTAATCAAACATACTTTCTTAAATTATACAAGAGTGTGCAATACCATGATATTGCCTTGATATGCATGTTACAATAACAATCACAGTCAAAGATGTATATGGAATATTTGTTGCAAAGGAAATGATTGTGCTACGCCTTGCCTTGCTATATATGTTTTACATTTGTTTTGCTTTAAGAAGCCAAAATGAAGATAAAAGCTTGATTGAGCTTAACTGCTATTACTTCAATACAATTCATTATCCAGAAGGAAAGTAAGAAGGTATAAAGCAGCCCTTGATACTTGGAAACTCTGCAGTCAGTATGTTTGTATGAAGAAAATCTGTATTATGAGTGACAAGAAACTTTTGGTTCTCTTTTGATTTATTAACAGACTACTCTGTATTTCCTGATANCACAAGCTTGTTAGGTTTTTTTTCTCCTTTCTTACTATTTTCTTTGAGTACCACTTAAATTGCAGCCCTAGGCCATTGTAAAGGCATGTATGTACTTTAACACTGACCTGTACTATTTAGAAGCACTAGGTTTGTGGCACTAAGGAAACAATGAGATTTACAGAGTCCATATCCACCAGACTATGAGGGAAACTTCTCTTAAGCCAAGCAATTCAAAACACATTTTGAAATTAATTTGTCAAGCCATCATTTATTAGTCAAATAAAATTTCCTGTTTAGAGCTATCAATGAGGTTTGTGACACTAAATGCAAGGCACTTGTAATGGGATATGTTTCATGGAACTGAATATGGCTAGAATGAGCACTAAAAGCTAGGTGTCAGAACTCAATTCATAATGGGCAGAGAAGTAGGGATTTCTCTCATTCAAGTCATCTCAGTTGGATGTGCACATTTAAACAATGCCAGCTGACTCGTGCTGTAGTATTGCCAGTTTCCTTGTGTTGGCCATGAAGTCTAGATTCTTGGGTCAGATGTGGATTGCACTGTAGGTGTCCTAAACTAGGTGAGATGAAAATCTCTCCATATCTGCACGAATAATAGAAACAGTAGATCTGGCCTGACCAGACGTGATTTTCATTGTAAAAAAAAAGCATGTAAATGTTTTTGCTGTATTTAGAGTTGACCTTGTTCACCTGGGACTACAAAAACCACAACTGTTTGTGTGCATTGTTATGGTCATTTGCCAAGCAAAGCCCTGTTCAGACTATTATCTATTTTTTTTAGTGTCAATAAGTACAGAAAGGGAGAACTGACTACTGAAGAACAGGAGCAGGACTGTAGCCAGCAGAGTTCTTTTTCTGGAGACATTTGCATAAGAAAATATTGATTTTATACTCAGAACACTGCTGGGACAGAAGCTAACATGACAGTTAGCTAAAGGTGTGAGGACAGCCTGAAGATCAGTTCCAATTATCAAACATAATTCTACCTTTTGTGTCACTTCAGCCCTGCTCTAAGTTGTGAAGCAGTCTTGTAGAACACACCCTTGCCTATTTTATATATGGGTTTTTTATACAAAATGTATATTTAGTTGATTGGATTTGTCTAAAATCTACTGTTGTTTTCTTAGAAGGACATTTCTTCTATCTAATTATATACTTCTTTTGTGAGAGACCACATAGGTAAGACCAGATAAGTGCTACTGCATACAAGCTAAGTCATGTCTACCCAGAAGTGACATATTTTGTTGAAAGCAGTCAAGCACACCTGAGAACTGAGGCCTTTTTAATGTGATAGGGACTCTGGCCATGCTCCAAGAAACAAAACATCATTAAAGAAGGGCCTGTGTGACTTTCCATGGTCTTCAGATTTCTGTGAGTCTGTCATGCACCTATGGAAAAATGCCCCAAAACAGACACTGAATGAGAAAAAAACCCAGCATGTTGTACCTCTGTAGAGCAAATACAGGAAGCTTATGCTCTCCTGCAAGGGTGCAGAGAATCAGTGCTAATGAAGAGGCAGAATGGAGCTTTCACAGACACAGAAAAGCCATATGCTCTGGTAAAAGGCAGATTGTTATGCTTTTTGAACAAGTATAATTTCATTCATTTACCTTTTTGTGTAATGGGGACATTGAGACTGATCACGTTACTAAAAAGCATGACAAAAAAGCCACTTTAAAATTCTAGTAACTAGCTAAATAAATTGCTAGTGGTGCTGCAGGTTTACAGTGGGAGAGAGAATAAAGCATCATCTGAGATGATCACTTTTCATGAAGAATAAATTGGATTGCATAAGCTTTGCAGAGTGTATATAACAGAGAAATTCAAAGAAGGTACACATCAGCTTGTTACAACCTATTTGTGTATTTAAATGAGGTGTTTTAATCAGTCAGTACAGTAAACAGCATAGGGTGTTGCAAGCAGTAATATAATTCAAACTTGAAAGCCTGTCACTGCAAATGACAAGGTGTTTTTTGTCTTGGTATCAAGAGATGAATAATCTGTGACTGCAGAATAACACGTAAGGTAAACTGGATAATGCTAGTAGATTTGAGTTCACACTGTGGAGTAATGTATTCCATAGCTAAGTGTGTTCCAGAACTAAGGTGAGTCACTGACTGTATCTTATAGCTGTCTGTGTGAATCCCTAAGAGCATACATAAAGTGGTATGAATCGTGTAAAAATTATGGATAGATAGTGGAAAGGGATCAGCTGGTTCCATAAAATTCTGTCCAAAGTCTGAGTCCAGACTTTTTCGTCTTTGTTCTCTTTTCATGATGCTTTAAAACACTATTTTTCCCACTTCTGGAAGATGAACTGTCATTCCAGTGCTATCATTAGAAAACAAAAAGTGTGTGTTGCAGTATAAAAGGCAGTTGATACTACTTAGGTGATGAGCTACAGTTCACTGAAGCAAAATTCAAATGATCAGGACCAATGAAGAGGTAAGATGACTTCATATGAGTACTCACAAATCAATGGCAAGAGAGATTGTCAGCAAAAGCTATCAGACAGCTGCTGGAAATGGCAAAATAAAAAGCAGCCCTACTGCCTTGTTGGGCTTCTGTTCCCAGGTCTGAGATTTATCTGGCTGGAGAACACTAGAAGCAAGCACACAGATGCATGAGTGAGGCTTACTCAGACAAGCAGGCTGGTTTAGTCTGAATCCTTGTCCATCACAGATTGGAAAGTAGGTTAAATATTTAAGTTGGGACACAGAACTGTAAGAAATATTATTTACAAGAAGACATAGATCAGATCATACCTGTCAACTCAGGACTGTAATGGATACGAAAATAAGGACGTCTGTGAAGTGTTGTTGGACAGCTGATACAGCCAAAGACATAAGACTGATGACAAAGTCTTACTTACTTACTTACTACAAAGTCTTACTTTGAGTTTAGTTTTGGGAGGAGTTTCAGTAACTCAGCCTATAGCTGATTTTAAAAAAATTAATTGTATTTTTGCCTCTGGCCTACATGTGTGCATTTTTGAGGGAAAAGACTTACCTATGCTACATGTGTTTATTAAGGGAGAAATATTTTTGCCTGATAGTACTCTGAATTATGAAATTGTACATCATACATATAGATAGTAGTTTCCTTTTAAATTCCTGACATGACAGACTGTTTTGTCATTTCTTATCAGCCTTCTTTGTGCAGTGCCCTGTCTGATTATATTTTTTGATGTAATAGTAGGTAACTAAAATTGCTTTTCTTAAACTATTAATAGTTTAAAAACAGTTTATGTTTAATAACATATATAAACTTACTGAGGGTGCTCTTGATCGCCTCATTCAGATTATTGATAAATATACATCTGTAACATTAATAAACTTACTGCAGCATGATTCTTTTTTTACCGTTGCAAAAAGGATCTGTGCCTGATGATTCATTTTTAAGATCCACTTAAACAAATCAATGAAATGTAAAATTCTACAGCATATTCAGTCCCATAGAGAGAGGGAAATGATGTTTCTATCCTGACTGCATGACTCTATTATTCTCTGATAACTGGCTTTTTGTCTAGGTAATAAAATACTCTTTTTTTCAGCTCTGTGCACAGATTTTCTGAAAAAAAAAAAAAAAAAAAAAAAGAGTAACAGCAGTGCAGAGCATAAAAGTGGTAAAAAAAAAGCTGTGAAAGGTGATGCAGCAACAAATATCAAGATGTGCTAACAAAAATAGTTTAGAAGAAGTAACGTGAAACACTGTAAAATCAAGAAACTGCATGCTTGGGATTTGATGGTTTTAATATTCCTTTAGTGGGGAGTTTTGCAAACTCATTTGGTTTCAAAGTTGGTTGCCTCCAGGTGTGGGAGTCATCCAGTGTTTGCTGGTGTATTCATATCAGAGCATAATCTGAGATTCCTGCAATCAAGTTCTTTAGGACTAACTTAATGAAAGTATTTCTTATTTCTGGAAGTGTATAATAGTATTACAATGTTTTTGCAGTAGGTAACTGCTCATATTTATTCAATGAAAAGCCACATTTTGCACACCACCCTATCTTTAGGGGATAGAGGCAGAGAAAGATATCTTTTCTTGAATTTTAGTCACGTATTATTAAACACCAATAAAAGAACCTGTGCTTTTCTTTACTTACATTGAACTCTGAGGAAAAATGAAGGAAAGAATGTTTTTGGGGTTTTTTTTGTATATTGGTCTTTGAAAACAAAACGTTCACACAATTTTGAGAATCCAATCAACTGTAGATTTTGTTCTTTGTGTTTGGAAATGGATGTATTAATACAGCTGTTTTTCTACCATAGCTCCCTATTTCATTTCCTGTAAAAGTCCTTATGTGTTCTGTTATGCATTTACTGATTTTTTTTTTTGTAATGGAGTTTTTCAAATATGTTAAATGCCTCTAGCATCACAGAGTTAATAAATATTTGTAATCTGTCCTATAAGGAAATAACAGATTCTTGCTCAGATGAAAAATTACCTGTATTCTGTATTAATGCAAGACTTTCCTTAGATTCAAAATGTAACCAGAAACAGCTGGAGGCAAATTCCAGCAATTTTACAAGAAATTTTTTTTTCTCTCATCCCATCTCCAATGCAGTGCACATACAGATTACAGCACAAGAAATAACACATTTAAATAACACATTATAAACATAGGTATATGCATACAGTAACACAATGTTCAAGTATCATTACAGTCACCAAACAACTGTATTATTTTATTTCAGTCTTTTAAAACTGGCTGAAAATGGTTTGTATATGGCTGAAACATTCAACTTTTGTTGTTAATGGCCAACTGCCCCAAGGTACATAAGTAGAAAATCTGGTTTATTGTTTGGCAGTGAGATTCTAAGTATATGGTTTTGGATCTTTTTGTTATACATCTGTACTGTCCTTAGCAAGAGAATGTGTGTTAGCACAAATGAATGAAAATCAGACATTTAAGTGTTTTAAGAACAGAGTTTAAATGGAATCTAGTAGTTAGGCTGCAAGTCTTGAGTCTTGGAACAGGTATTTTCTAAGCATGCAGATGCAATTTTTTTTTTCCAAGACCTTTTATTTCTAGACAATAATTTGACATAAAATTCTCTAGAAGCAATATGTAATTTTCCCTTTTTAGCTGTGCTTTTATGCTAGATTGCTTTTAAAATTCTTTAACATAAAGAGCTGAAATTAAGAAAGTTTCTGAAAGTAGCCTAACTACCATCAAATGTTAGGCAGATCATTCTTGAAATCACATGTTTAGGAGACAAGGCAATGCTGATTCTGTAAGTGCTTGTCTCTGTCTTGTGTGAGTTATAGTAGAAGGACATAATGCATCTAAAGTTAAGTGAAATCACTGACAGGCTCTTCCATCTGTCATGCAGGTTAAACCCTAAATAAGCATGGTTTGATTTTTTGAAAGCATAAGAGCATAAGTGATTCCAGAGTATGTGTTTGTTCCTCCTTTCTATAGCTACATATGAATGTATTTGCCTCAATGCCTCTTACTAAAATCAAGACACTCTAGTTTTTCCATTTCTAAAATAAAATAACAGTTGTTGCAATTGTTTCTGTAACAGGCAGTTAAGGAATGTTTTTAGCTTAAGGGCAGGAGCTATTAGGGCTCATTGACAGGGCTTTAA
>VYZU01070814.1:5430-27156 GCA_013401355.1 Ceyx cyanopectus
GGGACACAGGGGATATGGGGATGGGGGGCATGGGGGAACAGGGGGATGGGAACAGGGTGATACGGGGACACGGGATGGGGGCATGGGGACAGGGAGGACGTAGGAATGGGGGACAGGTGGGCACAGGGACAGGGGAATGGGGGGTCACAGGGATGGGGGAGACAGGGCCAGGAACATGGGGATGGGGGGATAGGAGGATGAGGACACTGGGGACATGGGACAGGGGGATGGGGACACAGGGTCCAGGGGGTGACACCCACCCCCTGCAGGGATCCGCCTGCACCTGCCAGCACTGGTGCCCGGGCTGGATGCCCAGGCGGCCTGCAAGGCACAGCTGGGTCTGGGCCACAGCTACTCCCGTGCCAAGGTGAAGTTCAACGTCAACCGTGTGGACAACATGATCATCCAGGGCATCAGCCTCCTGGACCAGCTGGACAAGGACATCAACTGCTTCGCCATGCGCGTGCGGTCAGTCCCGCCACACCGGGACAGGGGGGCACCGGGGCTGGGGGGCTGGCAGCAGGAGGGCACTGGGCTGGAGAGCGGCACCAGGCCGGGGGGTGGCACCTGGGCCAGGGGTGGTGCTGGGCTGGTGGTGGCACTGGGATGGCACCAAGGTAGGGGGGGTGGCACCAGGGGGTCTCCCCATGCTTACCACAGGCAGCTGCTGCCCTGGCTGCCTGTACAGACCGGGGAGGGACAGCAGCACCCTCTGCACCCACCCGGCCACGGCCACTGCGTGCCAGGGGGCACACGAGTTGAGTCTTCTCCAGAAGGGCTGCAGGGGCAGGGGTGGGGTCCCCGTAACCCCAGGAGGGGTTTCCAAGCCCCCTGTGGTGCTGAGGGACATGGGGCAGCGGTGCCCGGGCGGTGCCAGGGGTGGGTGGTTGGATCCATCAGCTCCCATCCACGGCTGGGGGCGGTGGTGGCAGCGCAGTGACACGGTGCCCGCAGAGAGTGGTACGGGTACCACTTCCCCGAGCTGATCAGGATCGTGCCCGAGAACTTCACCTACTGCCAGCTGGCCAAGCTGATCGGGAACCGCCGGGAGCTGGGCGAGGACAGGCTGGCAGCGCTGGAGGAGGTCGTCATGGACGCTGCCAAGGCTCAGGCCATCCTGGAGGCCTCGCGCTCCTCCATGGGTGGGTGACGCTGGGTGGTGCTGGGTGACCCCTGCCCTGCCCAGGGGGGATGCCAATCACCCCCTTGTGCCCCCCCCCCCCCCCAGGGATGGACATCTCCCCCCTGGATCTGATCAACATCGAGAGCTTCTCCAGCCGGGTGATCTCACTGTGCCAGTACCGCCGCGGGCTGCAGGAGTACCTGCGCTCCAAGATGAGCCAGGTGGCACCCAGCCTCTCCGCCCTCATCGGGGAGGTGGTGAGTGCTGGGGGGTGCCAGGGCAGCGTGGGTGCTGCTGGGAGTTAGCGGGTGCTGACGGGGCAGTGGGTGCTGGCAGATGATAGAGGCTGCTGGGTGGAGGGGGCAGCGGGTGCCAGCCCCAGGCTGTGGAGATGATGTGCAAGTGAATCTGTCAATCCACTGACTCCTGCTGACCCCTCACTGCTGATCCCGGCCTGGGCAGGGGGGGTGCCACACGGGGATCGATGGTGCCCACCTTCCGCCTCACCCTTCTCTCCCTGCCCCCCAGGTGGGTGCCCGGCTGATCTCCCACGCTGGCAGCCTGACCAACCTGGCCAAGTACCCGGCGTCGACAGTGCAGATCCTGGGGGCAGAGAAGGCTCTGTTCAGGTAGCGCTGCGGGTGGGCGCAGTGATGGGCGCTGCTGGGTGGGCACTGGGTGCCCCCTGCCCCCGGGCTGAGAGTGACCGGCCGGGCACAGCCGCTGAGCGACCACCGGGCATGGGATGTGGCACTGGGTGCTCGATGGTGGGGGGCACTGTGCCTGGGGAACCCGCTCAGGTGAGGGGGGTGTGGGGCAGGGGCCTGGATGGTGGCAGCGGGGCCAGGGAAGGGACACGGAGCTGGGCAAGGGTCTGGAGGGTGGTGAGGAGCAGCTGAGGGACCTTGGGGTGCCCAGACTGGACAGAAGGAGGCTCAGGGGAGACCTGGATTTACCTTCTCCAGGGCTGTCCCAGGCTGCCCAGGGCGGGGGTGGATCCCTGTGACCCCTGGAGGGGTTTCCAAGCCCCTCATGGAGCTGTGGTGCTGAGGGGCACAGGGCAGTGGTGCCCGGGCAGTGCAAGGGTTGGGGGTTCCATCAGCTTCGGGGGTCTCCCCCAGTTCTTCATCTTGCCCAGTTCTGTTCTGATCTGTGGGTGTCAGCAGAGGGAGGGCAGCGGGTGTCAGCGGAGGGAGGGGAGTGCAGCGGGTGTCAGCCCCCATCCCGGGGGGTGCCCCCGACCCCGACACTGGTGCCCGTGCCTGGCAGGGCTCTGAAGACCCGCGGGAACACCCCCAAGTACGGGCTGATCTTCCACTCCACCTTCATCGGCCGCGCCGCCGCCAAGAACAAGGGGCGCATCTCCCGCTACCTGGCCAACAAGTGCACCATCGCCTCCCGCATCGACTGCTTCTCAGGTCAGGGGACACTGCGGACACTGGGGACATTGGGGACAGTCTGAGGACATTGGGGACACTGGGGACAGTTTGGGGAGAGCACCATCGCCTCCCGCATCGACTGCTTCTCAGGTCAGGGGACACTGCGGACACCAGGGGACAGTCTGGGGACAGTGGAGACACCCAGGGACAGCCTGGGGACAGTCTGGGGACAGCCAGGGGACAGGGACACCCCCCAGGGGTCTCTGCCGTGATGGGAACATTTTTCGTCAGCAGCATCTCACTCCGTGAATGGTGACGACTCTGGTCTGAGCAGAGACGGGCTGGGTGGGACTGGGAGGTGGTGGCCGAGACCCTGTCCCCTTCCCTGACCCCTCCCCAGACCCCTGACCCCGCCCTGTCCCTCCCTGTCCCCAGAGGTCCCCACCAGCGTGTTTGGGGACAAGCTGCGTGAGCAGGTCGAGGAGCGTTTGGCGTTTTACGAGACCGGGGAGCCCCCCCGCAAGAACCTGGAGGTGATGAAGGAGGCCGTGCTGGAGGTGAGGCCACGGGGGTGGGGGGCGTTGGGCAGGGACCCCCCAACCCGTCGGACGTGATGTCACCTTCCTCCTGACCCCCCGTGGAGGCTCCAAAAGCTGATTTAATGAGGCTGATCCGACCGTGGCTGTGGGGAGGGGGTGGGGATGGGACTGGGACCCCCCCTGAGCCCCCCTGTGCCCCCCAGGCCAGCGAGGTGGTGGCCGAGGTGAAGAGGAGGCAGGAGAAGAAGGAGAAGAAGAGGAAGAAGAGGGAGCAGCGGCGCCTGGAGGCTCTGGCTGCAGCTGCCCAGGAGCAGCAGGAGGAGAACGTGGAGCTGGAGAGAGAGGTGCCAGCTGGGGGAGGGGGGTGGGAGCCCCAGAGACCCCCCCCAACCCAGGCAGAGTGAGGGGTGGGAACCCCAGGGACCTCCCAACCTGTGCTGGGGGCAGCTCCTGACCCCAGGGGTTCCCCACAGGAGAATGAGGGGGAACCGAGGAAGAAGAAGAAGAAGAGGCCGGAGCAGGACTTGGAGCAGAACGGGCTGGAGGAGGAGCCGGTGCCCAGGAAGAGAAGGAAAGGGGCAGGGGGGGCAGCGCAGGAGGAGGAGGAGGAGGAGAAGAAGAAGAGGAAGAAGAAGAAGAAGGCTCAGGACTCGGAGCAGGACTGAGGGGGCTGCTGGAGATGGAGCTGGGCCGGGCTCCGGCCACACGGACTCAGGGGGGGGGCAGCAGCAGAGCCCCCCACCCCCCAGCCTGGGGGTCCCCCCACCCCACTGGTGTGAACCTCAATAAAGGGCCGAGGCTGCACCGGAGCCTTTCCTGCCTGATGGGGGTCCTGGTGCCAGAGGGGGGGGGTCCTGGTGCCAGGGTGGTCACAGCTCAAGAGCACAAGCAGCAGTTTATTGGGGAGGGGTCACTGGGTGGGGGGTGGTCCCTGCACGTCCAGGGCGGCGATCACAGCCTGGGTGAAGTCCAGGGAGGTGGCATAGCCCCCCATGTCTGCCGTGCGCACCTGCAACGAGAGGGCAGCGTCAGGGGGTGGGGGGACCCCCAAGAGCCAGAGGGAACCCCCCCCCAGCCTGACTGCGGTGCCAGGGGGGAGTCCCGCAACGGGCACCTGGGCTTGGGATAACCCCCGTGTATTGGGGAGGGGGAGACCCCAGAAGGGATGGAGCCTCCCCCCAGCGCTGCCCAGGCACCACAGCTCCAGGGGGGGCTTGGAAACCCCTCCAGGGGTCATGAGGACTCCACCCCTGCACTCCAGGTGAATTCCCACAGGTGGCAGCTGGTGGCTCTGGTTCCAGAAAAATCCCATACTGGTTTGGGTGGGAAGGGAGCTGGGAAGGTCACCCAGTGCCACCCCCCTGCAGGGAGCAGGGATCTGCAGCCAGAGCAGGGTGCTCAGAGCCCCCCCAACCTCCCCTGGGATGGTGCCAGGAATGGGGCAGCCACCATGTCTCTGGGCAGCCTGGCACAGCCTCTGCCACCCTCAGCATCCAAAATTCCTCCTCTCCAGTCTCGATCTCCTTTTTCCAGTTCAAACCATCCCTGCAAGTCCCCCAGAGGGTCTCCCTGGATCCTCTTCAGGCTGAACCCCCCAGCTCTCCCAGTCTGTCCCAGTCAGTGCTGGGATCAGACCCAGCAGAGACACCCCCAGCGCAGGGCTGGCAGCAGGATGGGTGCTGAGCCCTGAGCAAGCACCCTCAGCACAGCAGCTGCCCGCAGGGCTCGGGCAGAGCTGGGCAGGGAACAGCACCAGGGGCAGTTTTGGACCCTTTATTTGCCAACCCCGGGTCAGACAGAGCACAGCAGGAACACAGCACTGGCCACAGGCCACAAACAGCTGGCACAGCCCATCAACAGCTGGCACAGTCCACAAACAGCTGGCACAGCCCATCAACAGCTGGCACAGCCCACCAGCAGCATCCAAGGTCCCACCAAGAACTTCCAAGTTCCCACCAAGAGCTTCCAGTGCCCCAAGAGCTGCCAATGTCACATCAAAAGCTGCCAAGGTCACACCAAGAACTTCCAAGGTCCCCCCCAAGAGTTTCCAAGGTCCCCCCAAGAGCTGCCAGTGTCACACAAAGAGCATCCATGGTCCCCCCAAGAGCTTCCAAGGTCACATCAAGAGCTTCCAATGTCACACCACGAGCTGCCACGGTGCCCCCACGAGCTGCCAAGGTCCCTCCACGAGCTGCCAAGGCCCCCCTAAGCTTTTCCATGGTCCCACCGAGCTCCTTCCCAGCCCAGACCCCCCCAGCAGCGCAGTGGGGGGCTCCCTGCCCTGGGTGCCACTCTGGGGGTGCAGCAGCCCCCAAGGTGTCACCCTCAGCCCAGAGCCACGTCCCCAGCACGGGGTGGGCACAGAGCCCGGGGGGGGCTGCCAGAGCAGGGACAGGGGGTTGGGGTTTTGGGGGTCTCTGGGGACCCCTGTCTCCCTCCAGCAGCCCCCCGGGGGTGTCTGGGGTTTGGGCACCGTGCGGGTGCGGGGCGGCGGCGGAGGGCACGGAGAGGTCCCCGGTGCCCCCCGGGGGGCGTTAGGCACCATAGTGGGGGTGCAGTTGGTCAATCACAGACTTGACGAAGTCAGAGGTGGTGGAGTAACCGCCCAGGTCCCGCGTCCGGACCTGCAAGCACAGGGAGGGGAGAAAAGGGGGAGGGGGCGGTGAACGGGGTGGGGGGAGGGAGACCCCCACACCCAGGGACCCGGCCCCGGGCGAGCGCAGGGGGTGGCAGTGCCAGGGGTGGGGCTGGAGACTGGCACTGGGCTGGGGGGAGGGGGCAGAGGAGGTCCTTAACACTGACTCCCCCTCACTGCTACAGACACCACTGACCCCCCATAAAGCTACAGTCATCACTGACTCCCCACTGAATCCCCCACACTGCTACAGCCCCTACTGACCCCCCATAAAGCTACAGTCACAACTGACCCCCCCCACTGGCCCCCCATAAAGCTACAGCACCACTGACCCTCACACAAGCACCACCAACACTCACCCAGCTGCAGCCACCAACAGTCACCCAGCCATGGACACCAACACTCACAGAGGTACAGGCAGAGATACAGGCAGCAGTGACACTGACACAGCTACAGCCTGCACACACACACACACACACACAGACACTGACACTCACAAAGCTCCGAGCACCACAAACAGCCAGAGCTACAGGCAGCACAGGCAGAGCTGCAGGCAGAGCTGCAGGCAGGACACACATTGGACAGAAACACAACAGTCACAAAGCTCCAGCCAGCAGGCAGAGCTACAGGCAGCACAGGCAGAGCTACAGGCAGCACAGGCAGAGCTACAGGCAGAGCAACAGTCTGAGCCACAGGCAGAGCTACAAGCAGCACACACACACACACTGACACTGACACACACTGACACTCAGAGAGCTGCAGGCAGAGCTGCAGGCAGCACACACACACACAGACACACTGACACTCGGAGAGCTGCAGGCAGCACAGGCAGAGGTGCAGGCAGCACACACACACAGACACTGACACACACTGACAGCTGCAGGCAGCACAGGCAGAGCTGCAGGCAGCAGAGCAGCCCCCCCAGCCCCCACTCACCTTGCCCCCCTTGATCACCTTCTTCACAGCCTCTGCGATCAGGTTGGAGTGGAATTCCAGGCTGGGGGGGGAGGGGACGGGGGGGAGCTGCTGGGTCAGCCCAGCCCATCCCCCACCCCTCGCCCACCCCCCAGCCCCTGGCACCTACTTGAGGTGGCGCAGCATGTTGGCGGCCGTCAGCAGCATGGCAGTGGGGTTGGCGATGTTCCTGCCCACGGCCTGGGCAAAGGGGTGCCTGGCACCCTGCGGGGGGAGCAGACAGGGTGATGGACCCCCTCTGGGTGCCCCCAGTGCCCCCCCAGTGCCCCCTTGTGCCCGCAGACCCCCTCACCATCTCGAAGACGGCGTACTCGGCGCTGTAGCTCTCGCCGGGCACCACGCCCGCGCCGCCCACCAGCCCGGCTGCCAGGTTGTCCACGATGTTGCCGTACAGGTTGGGCATCACCAGCACGTCGAACTGGTAGGGGTTCTGCACCAGCTGCACGGGCAGGGGGAGAACGCTGGGCACCCGGCACGGGCTGGGGGAGCCCCTCGTGTTCATCCCCACCCGGGGGGCAACCAGGAGCCACTGGCACAGCTGGCGAGCCCAGAGGGGACAGAGCTGTGCCAGGGGAGGTTGGAGGGGGGGGGATTTCTCCTCCAGGGCTGTGCCAGGGCAGAGTGGAGTCCCCGTGACCCCTGGAGGGGTTTCTAAGCCCCCCTGGAGCTGTGGTGCTGAGGGACACAGGCAATGGTGCCCGGGCAGTGCCAGGGGTGGATCCATCAGCTCCGGGGTCTCTGCCACCCCAAACCAGTCTGGCACTGACTCTGAATGGCTCTGCCACCCCCAGCTGCTACCCTCCCACCTGGCACAAGGACAATGCCAGCCCACGGTGACTGATTGATGCTGCCAAGGTGCCCAGGAGGCCCCGTGGCACCCCCGGGCACTGTGTCTCACCTGCATGCAGCAGTTGTCAATGATCATGGTGTCGAACTTGATCTTGGGGTAGAGCTGTGCCACCTCCTCACAGCAGCGCAGGAACAGCCCGTCGCCCAGCTTCCTGCAGGGGCACCCACAGGCTCAGCAAGGGAGATGCCAGCCCTGGACAGCAGCAGGGGGCTCAAGATACCAACCCCTGCAGGCAGCCCCGGAGAAGGGGCCAGGGCAGCAGAGGGGTATCAGCTGCCAGGGATGCAGCCTCTGCCCTTCTCAGGTGACAGTGCCAGGGATGCAGCTGTCGGGTGCCACGCTGGGGACAGGAGCAGCTGGAGAGAACACCCCCAGTGCCAGCGACAGCGTGGGTGACCCCCAGAGACCTGGGCAGGGTGGGGAGCTGGGCAGGGGAACGTTGTGGGGCTCCCCTTCTCTGGAGAGATTCCAACCCCCCTGGGCACTGCTCTGCTGGGCACCCTGCTCTGGGTGCCCCTGCTGGATGGGCAGGGGGGTGGCAGCAGGTGAACCCCAGAGCTCCCTTCCCACCCACACCCTGGGTTTCACAGATGCCCCAGCCTGTGGGTACCCAGAGCTGTGCCTGGCATCAGGAGCAGCCGGTGCCCGCGCTGGCACTCACATGATGTTGGCCTTGTGCACGGCTGTCACCTTGGCACGGCCCTTCTTGGTGGCATAGTCGAAGGCGAACTTGGCGATGCGCTGGGACTTGGCCCGGGTGATGATCTTCAGGCACTCGATGACACCCTTGGTGCTCTGGGAGGGCACAGCAGAGGGAGGGCACACCCTGAGCTGTGCCAACCTGGCAGGGAAATGAGGCGGCTCTGCCTGGCACCGGGTCAGCCCCGGCAGGAGGGCACAGAGCAGCCCCAGCAGTGCTGGGAGGGCTGGGGGGAGTCAGGCTGCAGAGGAGGGGGCAGCAGGACTGGCACCCCGGGCAGGGCACCCCGGGCAGGTGTGGAGGTGGCACCTCACCTCGTGCTCCAGAGCACTGTACTCGCCCTCCGTCTGCTCCCGGATGATCACCAGGTCCAGGTTGTTGTGCCGGGTCTGGTACCCTGGCAGGCTCTTCACGTGCACCACGTTGGCAAACAGGTCCAGCTTGCGCCTGCCAGGGCAGCAGCGTCACCCCCCGGGCACTGCCAGGGCAGGGGCTGTGCCCTGGGGTTGTGGGAACAGCTCCTCACCCTGAGAGTCCCTCCCATGGCCACCCATCCACCCACCCCCCATGCCCTCTCACCTCAGCCTCATGTCATAGGATGCCAGCTCCCCCTTGTACTCCATGGGCGTGTGGATCTTCCCTGCGGGCACAGGGCAGGGTCAGGATGTGGGTCCCCTGCCCGCCGTGCCCCCCATGCCCGCGGTGCCCACATGGTGCCCGCGGTGCCCCCACCTATGATGGCCACTTTGCTCTCCTTCATGGAGTCGATCACCTGGTCCAGCTTCTCCTCCGAGGCGATGTTCTGCACCTCGCTCAGGTGGTGCTCATCAAACACCACGGGCACGCTGGCTGCCTGCGGGCACATGAGGCTGGCACGGCTGGCACGGCCCAGCGGGGACAGCTGCACAGCTGGCCAGGGGCAGGGACAGCTGGCACAACCTGGCATGGCTGGCACAGCTTGGCAGGGACGGGACAGATGGCATAGCTGGGTAGGGACAGGTGGCATGGCTGGCACAGCTGGGTGGGGACAGGGGACAGCTGGCATGGCTGGGCAGGGGTAAGAACAACTGACACAGCTGGGCAGGGACAGGGGACAGCTAGCATAGCCTGGCAGATAGCTGGCACAGCTGGGTAGAGTCAGAAGAGAGCTAGCACAGTCTGGCAAGGATAGCTGGCACAATTGGCACAGCTGGGCACGGACAGGGGACAGCTGCAAAGCCTGGCAAGGACAGCTGGCACAATTGGCACAGCTGGCACAGCCTGGCAGGGACAGCTTGTGATCAAATCAGGGGTGCCGGCCACAGGCTCTGCAGTCCCCAGCACTCCATGGTGCCCCCAGTGCCACCCACGAGGCAGCCCCTTGGGCTCTTCACAACCAGCAGTGCCAGGCAGGTGGGTCCTGGTTCTTGGCAGGTGGGGGTCTCTGCCCCATCAGCACCTCGTGCCAGCCCTGCAGCCCCCACCCCGTGCCCACCCCGTGCCCACAGACCCGGGGGTACCTTGAACACCTCCTTGACCGAGTGCATGAGCTCGGGCCCCACACCGTCCCCGGGCAGCATGGTCACCTGGAAGCTGCTCTCTGCCTGGGCACCATCCGACTGCACGGGGGGCACAGTGGGGGGAGGGCATCAGCCCCTCCCCCACCCCCAGCACGGCCCCCCCTCCCCGGGCAGGGACACCCGACACCCCGAGCTCCTGGCACGGGCACTCCAGGGTGACCTTGGCCAACACCCTGCCAAGATCCTCCCGACTGCAGCCTGGGCACCACCTCTGCCCGTGGGCATTCCCTGGCTGCCACCCGAGCCCCCCACCCCAGGAACCCCGGGGTGCTCCCCCTGCCCTACAGCTTTCCCTTGGGGGTGTCCTGGGCACAGAAGTGTCCTGGGGGTGACTCTGCTGCTGAGCCACCTTGGCACAGGCACTGTCCCTTCCCCCAGGCTATTTTTACTCAGCTAATGCCAGCTGAGCTGGGGGGGGCACAGAGCTGCCCCCCAGGGTGGGTCATGGGCAGGGGTCCAAACCCGGGCAGCAGAGGGAGAAAATGACTCGAGGGGGCACCGGAGGGAGGGGGATGGTGCCAGGGGTGACCAGGGGACCCCCACACACCCATCCCGGGGGGTGCCCGCGCCCAGGGGGGGTCCCGGGCTCACCTTGGCGCGCGGGATCTGCGGGAGGGCGGCCGAGGAGCGGAGCTCCCTCCACAGCCCCAGGTTCTGGGCACGCAGGACACCCTGGGGGAGGGGTGGGTGGAGGGAGGTGAGACCCCCACCCTGAGCTGCAGCAGGACCCCCCCACACCTCCAAATCCCGCCTGAGACCCCCCCAGACCAGTCTGACCCCCTCAGACCAGTTGGAACCCCCCCAGCCCAGACTGACCCTCCCCAGCCCGCACCCCCCAGCCCAGACTGAACCCCCCAGCCCAGTCTAATCCCCCCGACCGAGCCTGACAGCGACCCTACAGCCCTGACCCGACCCGGCCCGAATCCCCCGACCCCTCCCGGCCCAGAACGACCCCCAGGGCCCGGCCTGACCTCCCCCCTGCACCCCAACCGCGCGCCCTGTCACAGCCGGACCCCCGGATCCACCCGGACCCTCCCAGATCCACCCGGACCACCCCAGATCCACCCGGATCCCTCCAGATCCACCGGGCCCCCCCAGATCCACCCAGATCCCCCCGACCCCGACGCCCTCACCGCGGCCGCCGCCCGCCCCGCTGCCAGCGCCGCCATCTTGGCCGCCATCTTTGGCGCCCCACAACGCACCGCGGCGGCGCCAGCGGAATGGGCGGGGCCGAGCCGCGCGGCTCTGTGGCGCCGCCTGGCGGCTCGGCGGGACTCCTGGCGGCTCGGCGGGACTCCGGGCGGCTCAGTGGCGCCACCTGGCGGCTCTGCGGGGCTCGGGGTGGTTCTGTGGCGCTCCCTAGCCGTTCAGTGGCGCCGCCTGGCGGCTCGGCGGGACTCCTGGCGGCTCGGCGGGACTCTGGGAGGCTCAGTGGCGCCGCCTGGCGGCTCTGCGGGACTCCTGGCGGCTCGCCGGATCTCCGGGCGGTTCTGTAGCGCTCCCTGGCGGTTCAGCGTCGCCCCCTGGCGGCTCGGCGGGACTCGGTGCCACCCCCACGGCCCAGCCCCTCACCTGGGGGGTCTTCGTGTGCCCAACCCTGGCACACCATGTCCTGCTGGGAGTGGGGGGCACAAAACCGACCCCAGGATTCCTCCCCCGTGCCCAGTGCAAGGGGGACAGTCCCTGCTCCTGCTGCCCACACTGGTGCTGGCACTGCCGGGCTGCTGGTGGCTCCTTGTCCCCCTGGGCACACCCTGGCTCCTCCCCAGCCCCTTTCCCTTGGGCACTGCCCAGACTGGAGCGGGGTGAGGGGTTGGTGCAGGACCCAGCATCCCCCCAGGAGCCAGGACGCTGAGTTCTCCCCTTTATTGCACAAGAAGGGAATGGGGGGCACACGTGGCAAGAGGGTGGGGGGTCCCCATGGGGGTTCGGGGGCACACAGGCTCGGGGGGGTCCCTGTGCTGTGTTTCACAGGCAGGACCAGGACTGTGCCACTGACCCCCAGTCCGGGGGGCAGGGAGAGAGGGATGAGGGGGGAGTCTGGAACCCCCCTGGAGTGGCTGGTGGGCAGGGGGCCAGGGCAGGGCACCCCAGGCTGGGGGTCACTTCTTCAGCAGCTGTGCCCTGGCTCGGTTCAGCTTCTCTGCCAGGGTGGCATCGGTGCCAGGGCCACACTTGGACAGGACAAAGTTCATCTCAGCCTCGTTCTTGTGCTCGATGGCAGCGTCGGCCGCCTGCTCCAGGTCCCTGTGGGCATGGGCACAGCTGGCACAGGGCAGGGGACAGCGGCCACACCGACCTCCTGCCCCCCAGACAGGGCAGGACACCCTGTTTGTCCTTGCTGGCTGCAGGGGACAGAGCTCAGGATGCCCCCCATGCTCCTGAGGGGCTCACCCAGGCCCTGATCCCACAGAGCCCCCCAAGCCCCCATGCGCATTCCCTGCCCGGGGCACCCCACTGACCCCACCAGGACGAAGGCTTTGACGCGCTGCTCGGGGGGCACGCGGGGTGCGTACTTCCTGGCCTCGTAGCGGTTGTGGTGCTTCACTGCCACCTCCACGAAGGGCTAGGGAGCAAGAGAAGGGGGTGAGGGGGGCTGGGGTGCCCCCCAGATGCCCGCTGGACCCACGGCAAGCTGGGGAAGCTCTCACCAAGTACCCGATGGGCGACTTCTTGCTCTTGGAGAACTTCTCCATCTCCTCCCAGTCCCCGCGCGTGGCCAGGGCGTTGATCTTCAGCCACCAGTACCTGGGGACGTGGCTCTAACTGGTTCCTGCAGCTGCTGGTGCCACACGAAGCCCCCTCCCCAACCCTTAACCCGAGGAGGGGGACACAGGGGAACCCCCAAAACCCCCCCACCTCTTGTCGGGGATCTTGAGCTCTTTGCAGAGCTGCTCTGCCCGCTTGTGGTGCCCGTCGAGGATGAGGGTGGAGAGGGTGTCGTGCAGGGACAGGTCCACGTAGGGTTTGTCCAGATCCTCCTGCAGGTGCCGCTGCAGCCGCAGCAGTTTGATCTGCTCCTCGGTGGCCTCGGGGGGGACAAAGCAGTGGCCTGGGTCAAACCTCCTGCCCACCCTCCCTGCTCCCCCACCCCCAGGGCGTGCTCACCTTGGCTGCAAACTCGTTCTTGGCCTTGTAGAACTCGTCCAGGGCGTTCTGCAGAGCTCCCACACGGCCCTCGATGCGCTGGGGACAGGGACAGGATGATGCAGAGGCTGCCAGGATAGGGAGGGGGCAGCCCCCCAAACCCTGGAGCCCCCCAGGAGGGAGACACGGCCAAGCTCTGGCTCTGCAGGGCTTTGCTGGAGACCCAGAGGTGGGGTCTGGACCTCCTGGGTGTCTGCTAGCAGAGCCAGAGGGGACAGGGGACCCAAGGTGACAATGCTGGGGTCAGGATGGGCCCCTCACTCACAGCAGGACATGGAGGGGTTGGAGCATGGCCAGGGAAGGGCCACGGAGCTGGGGCAGGGTCTGGAGCAGGACTGTGGGGAGGAGCAGCTGAGGGAGCTGGGCTGGTGGAGCCTGGAGAGAAGGAGGCTCAGGGGAGACCTTCTGGCTCTGGCAGCTCCTGGCAGGAGGCTGCAGTGAGGGCAGGGCTGGGATCTGTTGTCCCAGCTGATGGGACAAGAGGAACCAGCCTCAAGTCCCCCCAGGGGAGGTTGAGGTTGGAGCTGAGGGACAATTTCTCCTCCTCCAGGGCTGCCCAGGGCAGAGGTGGATCCCTGTGACCCCTGGAGGGTTTTCCATGGGGCAGTGGTGCCCTGGCAATGCCAGGGGTGGGTGGATCCATCAGCTCTGGGGTCTCTCCCACCCCACTCCAGTGACTGTGATTCCACAGGCACTGGGGTCCCAGATGATGAGCTCAGATCCCCTACACCCAGAGCCCACCCTGAACCAAACCCCCCCAGGGTGTCAACACCCAGCTGGTGCCACTGGGCTGCACGGGGCAGATACTGGCATGAGCTCCTGGCTCTGCTGGGCAGGGAGGAACCACCCAGGGGTCAACCAACCCCTGCCCCCCACCCCCTGGCACCCACCTGCTCGGAGTAGCTGGAGTGGACGTGGAAGTTGCCCAGCTCCTGGTGGTTGTCATCCTGGTTGTACAGATCCTTCAGTGTCTCCCGCTCCTGGTGTTTGCAGAACTGGGGGGTGATGGCATTGGCGGGGGGTCAGGGACACTGGGAGGGGGCACACGAGCTGTGCCCCCCCCCCAGCAGCAGCCCCCACCTGTCGGTAGAGGCTCAGGGCCACCGGCTGGTTCTGCAGGGTCATGAAGAAGGTGCCACGGTTCAGGACGTTCTTCAGGTAAAGAACCACGGTGTAAACTGGGAGAGGGGGCAGGGCAGGGGGTCACTGCACCCTCCAGGGTGGCAGAGACCCCAGAGCTGATGGATCCACCCACCCCTGGCACTGCCTGGGCACCACTGCCCCATGTCCCTCAGCACCACAGCTCCACAGGGGGCTTAGAAACCCCTCCGGGGGTCACGGGGACTCCACCCTGCCCTGGGCAGCCTGAGACAGCCTGCACAACCCTTTCCTTGGAGAAACTGTCCCTCAGCACCAACGTCACCCTCTCCTGGTGCCACCTGAGATTGGTTCTGGGCAGCAGTGGTGAGGAGGAGCTGCTTTCCTGGAGCCCAACCAGCAGCTCCAGGAGGGCACCGAGGGCACCCCCATCCCCAACCCAATGGCAACCGTGGCTCCAGCAGCTCCCCCAAGGCACGAGAGCTCTGTATGATCCCCCCACAGCCCCTCTGGGCACCCCCGTGGCACTGCCCCTCACCCAGGTCGGTGTCCCCGCTCTCGATGGCCTTGCTGAGTGCCAGCTTGCTGCGCCCCATCTTCAGCAGCAGCGGGACCTGCTCCCCGGAGCGTGGCTCGTACTCCAGCAGCTGCCACGGGAAGGGGCAAGACAGGGTGTCAGGGCACCCCTGGGACATTCCTGGTGCCAGGGCGGGGTGCCAGCCCAGCAGACCTTGATGGCCAGCTCCATCCTGCTGCACTCGTACGCCCGGGTGGCGATCTCGGAGTAGGAGATGCCCGGCGTGTCACCCAGCTTCTGGTTGATGGCCTGGGCCACCTCCTCGTCCGACTTGTCCTTCTGCTGCACCTGGAGGGGCACCCAGGAAGGGTCTGGGGGTGTCCCACACTGGGCAGAACCCCACCACCCCCCCAGAGGTGCCCCCTGACCTTGTAGCATGCCCAGTGTGCCAGGATGCGGCTGACGCCCTGGATCTCGGGCAGCCGCAGGTACTCGCAGATGCGGATGGCCAGAGGGTACAGTCGCCTCAGCACCAGCCTGGGGGGCACAGGGGGGTCGTTGGCACGGCCCCCGGGTGTCCAGTGGCACCCAGGGAGGGGCTGGGAGCCTGCACAGCCCCCCCTGGGGGTGGCAGCAGGGCTAGGTGTGGTGCCCACTGAGCGTTACCTGTCCAGCAGCACCTCGATGGTGAGGTGCTTGTACCTGTGGGGACAGTCAAGGGACAACCCAGACAGACCCCCTGTGGGAGTTGGAAGGGAGCTCTGGGGGTCACCTGGGGCCACCCCCTGCCCCAGCAGGGCACCCAGAGCAGGGGGTTGGGATCTCTCCAGAGCAGGAGACTCCACAACCTCTCTGGGCAGCCTGGCACAGGCTCTGACACCCTCACAACAAACAACTTGCTCCTCCTGGGTGCCAGTGGGTGCCCCTTGTCCTGGCCCTGGCACCACTGCCCAGACTCTGGCCCCATCCTCTTGCCCCCCAGGGCCCTTTAGCTCTTGCTCAGCATTGCTCAGCTCCCTTCTCAGGCTGCTCTGCTCCAGCTCAACAGCCCCAGGGCTCTCAGCCTGGCCTGGCACAGAGATGCTCCAGCCCCTCAGCAGTTTGGTACCATCCACAGGCTGGCAGAGCGTCCCCTCATCCCAGTCACTGCAGGCTGGACCCAGCCCTGCTCCCTGGGAACCACCAGAGCCACTTCCCTGTCCCCTGGACCCCCCCTGGGGAGCCAGGCACTGCGTGGTGGGCACCCAACCCCTTCTGGCAGCACCCTGCCTGGCACCCTGGCTCTGCAGGACCCCAGGGTGTGATGAGTCCCCAGTTGGCACCCACCCCAGGCACCAACCACCCACCCCGGGCTGGGGGGCAGCAGCAGGCGGGTGGATACTGTGGGAAGGTGAGGGGGATGCCAATCTGGTAGTCGCGGATGGCGTTGAGCACCCGCAGGTCCTGGCAGGTACGTACGAAGCCGTCAGGGGGGAAGCCATCGATGAAGCACTTGCCGAAGGAAGCTGCCTGTTGGGGGGTGGGGAGACCCGTGTTGGGGGGTGAGGGGGGTGCTGGGGACCCTCGGCCTGCCCCCCCCCAGCCCCCCGGGCCACACTGACCCTCAGCAGGGCTTTCTGGGTGTCGGGCTCGTGCTCGTAGCCGGCGGCCTCCACGCACTGGCTGACGGCCTCGGGGAGCAGCTTCTGCTCCTTGATCTCCCGCAGGTACTCGTCTGCCTTCTGGCTCTCCTTCTGCAGGGGGGCACCCCAGGACCCCACAGTGCCCTGGCACTGTGCCCAGCGGACTCACGGGGTCGATTGGGGTGGGGGAGACCCCAGGGCTGATGGATCCCCCCACCCCCCGGCACTGCCCAGGCACCGCTGCCCTGTGGCCCTCAGCACCACGGGGGGTTTGGAAACCCCTCCAGGGGTCACGGGGACTCCCCCCCTGCCCTGGGCAGCCTGGCACAACCCTGGAGGGGGGAAATTGTTCCTCTGTACCTCGTACTCCTTCTGTGCTTCCAGCAGCAGTGCCCCCGGCGCCATGGAGGCGATTTTGAAGATCTCCTGGCTGGCCTCTGCAGGGATGGGGTGAAAACTGAGCTGAGAGGCTGTGCCAGCCCAGCAGCATCACCCTCGCCCCCCCAGGACACCCACAGCCCCCAGCGTGCCCATCAGAGGTGGTGCCATGCCCAGCTCAGAATCACAGCTCCCAGTAAACAGCAGCCCACGGGTCCCAGAGCCAGAGCAGGGGCAGCCCCACCCAGGCACAGACTGGCACAGGACTGGGTCCACAGCCCCACATTGGAGCACCGGCTGTGCTCAGGGCACGGGGGTCCCCCCACCCACACCCTGACCCCCGGGGGGTCCCTCACCTGGGATCTCGTGCAGGAACTCATGGGAGGAGCGAGACAAGATCCTCACCCCGTCCAGCTCGGGCACCAGGTGGGCATCCTCATCCAGCACAAACCTGTGCTCCCAGCTAAGGAGGGGCTGGGCACCCCAGTCTGAAACCTGCCCTGGGACTGGGAGGGGACAGTGGCACAGAACAGTGGGACACCCCAGAGCAGGGCTGGCACCCGGAGGGTGGGCAGATGGGCAGGGGAACCCAGTGGGGTTCAACCAGGGACACTGTGGGGTCCTGTCCCTGCACCAGGCCAGGGCAGGGGGCACCTGCTGGGAGCAGCTCAGCAGAGCAGCACTGGCAGTGCTGGGGGACAAGGTGCCCACGGGCCAGCAATGGGCCCTGGTGGCCAAGGGGCTCCTGGGGGGCATGAGGAGAGGGTGGGCAGCAGATCAGGGAGGGTCTCCTGTCCCTCTGCTCTGCCCCACTGAGCACTGGGGCCAGTGCTGGGCTGCCCAGTGCCAGAGAGCCCAGGAGCTGCTGGAGAGAGCCCAGCAGAGGCTGGAGAGATGCTGGAGGGCTGCAGCCACCTTCCAACCCCCACCCTGCTGGGACTCTGTGGCACCCAGAGGCAGCTCCAGGGACACTGGTTCCCATGACACATGGTGGTGGCCCGAGGAGGAGCAGCCCCCCCGCAGTCCCTGCCCCCCAAAGGATACTGGATGCTCTCCGAGGAGCCTCCGGCCACCATCAGCTGCCGGTCCCAGGCCAGCACCACGGCTCGGTGTCTGCTGCGGGGCCTCGTGCACCTGCCGGGCACCCTGCTCAGCCCTGGCATCCCTTCTCAGCCCTGCCACCCTTCTCAGCCCTGCCACCCTGCTCAGCCCTGCCACCCCCTGCTCAGTCCCGGGACTGCCTGACCAGTCCCAGGAACCCCCAATGACCAGATCCAGGACCTCCTGACCAGTCCTAGGACCCCCCTAAGCAGCCCCCAGGACCCCCCTGAGCAGCCCCAGGATCCCCCTCAGCAGCCCCAGGACCCTCTGACCAACCCCAGGACAGCCCTGACCAGCCCCAGGACCCCCTGAGCAGCCCCAGGACCCCCCTGACCATCCCCAGGACCACCTTGACCAGCCCCAGGACCCCCCTGAGCATCCCCAGGACCACCCTGACCAGCCCCAGGACCCTCTGACCAACCCCAGGACCCCCTCACCAAACCATCTGCTTGGGTGGAGCTCGGATGCTGCAGTTGAACTCACAGAACTTCTCCTGCAGCCAGAAAGAGCTGGGTCAGGGGGGGACAGTGGCCGTGCCACCAGGATGGGTGGCACCACATGCCAAGGGGAGCACCCAGGGGTCCCCTGTGGCAGCCAAAGGGCGAGTGAGGGAGGGTGAGAGAGGGGTGGGGTGGCCTGGACTCCACAGGGACCCTGAGGGACCAGTGTGGACACGCCGGGTGGGCGAGCAGGGGTGGGCTGACCCCCAGGGGTCCCCTGTGGCAGCCAAAGGGCGAGTGAGGGAGGGTGAGAGAGGGGTGGGGTGGCCTGGACTCCACAGGGACCCCGAGGGACCAGTGTGGACACGCCGGGTGGGCGAGCAGGGGTGGGCTGACCCCCAGGGTGCCAGGGTGGGGGAGGGACAGTCACCTTCAGCGTGGCCAGCCCCATCCAGATGTATCCAGTGTCAGTGTAGAGTGCCAGGCAGCGGCAGTTGAAGGACACGGCCATCAGCAGGTAGGCACCGGCCGAGGGGCTCATGCCAGGGGGGGTCTGGGGCAGGGAGAGGGACAGGGTCACACCTGGGGGCACGGGCTGTGCCCCCCGGGGACATGGCCTGTGCCACACACCAGCGCTGGAGCTGCTGCACTGGTCAGACTGGGGGTGGAAGGACCTGCCAGGGGGTGCTGGGGGGGCTGCAGAGCATCCCATGGGACAGGAACAGGACCTGGCAGTGAGGGTGGGGGCTGCAGGACATCCCACGGGACACTGGGGACAGGAGCAGGACCCGAATTGAGTCTGGGGGCTGCAGAACATCCCATGGGACAGAAGCAGGACCCAAATTGAGTCTGGGGGCTGCAGGACATCCCTGGGGACAGGACCCAGTGAGGGTGGGGGCTGCAGGACATCCCATAGGACACCAGGGACAGGACCCACACTGAGTCTGGGGGCTGCAGGACATCCCTGGGGCCAGGGGCAGGACCCGAATTGAGTCTGGGGGCTGCAGAACATCCCATGGGACACTGGGGCCAGGGGCAGGACCCGAATTGAGTGTGGGGGCTGCAGCCCACCCTCTCACCACAGAGGAGCAGGAGGTGCTGTCCAGCAGGTAGAGCTCCTGCCCCAGGGCCAGCAGCACGGTGGTCACCCTGTCCCTGCCCAGCACGGCCCAGCACGAGGGTGGCTTCTGCAGCCCTGCCAGGGGTGCACCAGTGTCAGGACCCCCATGTGTGGGCACCAGGACCCACCAGGAACCTCTGGGACCCTCCAGTACCCACCGGGAACCTCGGGCAGGCGCCGCAGCTTCAGCTCATCCACGTTGGCAGCCAGGGAGAAGCGGTGGGCACCGGTCAGGATGGCAACCCCGCTGCCATACTCCGTGTGGAACACCTGGGCCTCCAGCACGTGGTTCTGCAGCACCTCCTGAGACAACACACGGGGGGCACCGTGGCCACCGAGGTGCCCCAGGTGCCCACCTGGGTTCTGCTCCGTCACACAAACCCACTCCCCACCCCGGGCACCTCTGGAGCTCCTGGGCACCTCCAGAGCTCCCTGGAGCTCCTGGGCACTTCAGGAGATCCCAGACACCTCTGGAGCCCCTGGGCACCTCCGGAGCCCCCCTGCCCACCCCCACTCACGTTGCCCATGCTGAAGTGGCGCTTGAACTCGCAGAACAGGTTGTAGATCAGCACGGTGCCATCCTCCTGGATGCACAGCAGGTCCTCGCTGGCACTCCAGCCCAGCTGCACCACCTGCCCACTCTTCCACTGCGGGGGGCATGGGGCACCGTGAGCACACGATGGGGGTGCTCTGGAGACACCCCGCAGCTGAGGATCCTCCCACCCCCAGCAGTGCCCGGGCACCACTGCCATGTGGCCCTCAGCAGCACAGATGCCCAGGGAGGGGTGGCAGGAGATGCCAGGAGCCACCACCCTGGTGCTGAGGGCACACAGGGGCACCCAGCTCCCCGGGGAGGGGTGGCAGGAGATGCCAGGAGCCACCACCTGGGTGCTGAGGGCACACAGGGGCACCCAGCTCCTGTTCTCCAGGGACAGGCGGTGTGCCAGCCAGTATCTGTCCTGCCAGAACCCATCTCTTGGTGCCAGACCCTGCCCCCAGGGACAGTATCGGGCAGATGGCAGGACAGGGGGGTGGGCACTCACTGGCATGCTGGCAAGGAGCAGCCCCGAGGCCGAGTAGATCTGGAGCAGCGGGCGGGCACCGGGCGACTTCTCCCTCCGCACGTTGTTCTTCAGCAGGGCTGGGGGGGAAGGAGGGGGTGGGTGGTCCGGGGGGCACCCCGGGGGTGGGGAAGGAGGGGGTGGTCCGAGGGACAGCCCCCCACACCCCACTAAGGGGGTGTGCCCTGGGGGTCACGCAGCCCCTACCCTACCTATGGGCCCCCCGTACGGGGCGGCTGCCACCAGGCAGTCCCGCAGCTCCTCCCGCAGCCCCCACTCCATGGTGTAGAGCTCCACCTTCCTGCGGGGACAGACCGATGGATGGACGGACAGATGGATGAATGGGCAGCAGACCCAGACAGCCACGGGGACCCCCTCCCATCCAGCCCACCGACTCACGGGCAATTTGGGAACCCCTGAGCACCCCCGGGACCCCCCTACCAGTCCCAGGACCCCCTGACCAGCTCCAGGACCCCCCTGACCACCCCAGGTCCCCCCTGACCAGCCCCGGGACTCATGACCACCCCAGGACCCTCCGAAACAACCCCAAGACCCCCCAACCAACCCCGGGACCCTCCTCGAGCCATCCCCGGGACCCCCTGGCCCCGGGACCACCCCCAACCAGCGCCGGGATCCTCCCGACCAGTCCCGGGACCCCCTGCCCAGCGCCGGGACCCCTGTGCTCGGTCCCGGGCCGCCGCCCCTCACCGGTAAAAGGTCTCCTCGCCCAGCGGGTTCCAGTTGGCCGTGTAGCAGTCCATGGTGCCGGCAGCGGGCACCGAGCACCGAGCAGGGGCACCGGGCACTACCGGAGGCACGGCCCCCGCTGCGATCCCGCCTGCCCGGCGCGCACCCACGTGACGCCGACGTGAGCGCCGCCATCTTGGGTGAGGGCACGGGGCGGGAAGAGCAACTCGATCCGCCGCCATCTTTACTGAGGGCACGCCCCTCCCCAGCCAGGCGCAGCCCACCGTGCCCCCCCAAAGTCACCCCTGTCCCCAAATTGGTCCCCGCTTCCCCACACCTCCCTGTCCCGGGGTGTCCCCTGGTCCCGAGGTGCCCCCATCCCCAAGATGCCCCCCTGAGGGTGCCCCAGGAGAGCCCTGGGGCAGGGGGGCTGGCAGGGGTCTGTGGGCACACGCGTGGGCACACGGTCACAGGGATGGGCACACGAGTGCGATCACACAGGTCTCTCTTTATTCATTAAATTAGGAAAGAAAAACAAAAGGAGCAAAGCCCCTGGCAGCCTGGCGGGGCACAGCGGGGCACTGCCACCACTGCCTGCCACCCACTGCCCACCCCACGCCTGTGCCACCCACCCCACACGTGTGTGCCGCCACTACAGGGCACAGGGGTGATGCTGCACGTGCCAGGGCTGGGCTTGGGGTGTCCACGACGATGCCTCGTGTGCCAGGGACAGTGCCATGGGTGCCATGGTGGTGTCTCAGGAGCCGAGGCTGGGGTCAGGGGTGCCACGGTGCT
>VYZU01070817.1:1604-57844 GCA_013401355.1 Ceyx cyanopectus
CAGAGCTCTGGAACAGGCTGCCCAGGGGGGTTGTGGAGTCTCCATCTCTGGAGACACTTGAGATCCGCCTGGATCTGTTCCTGGGCGACCTGGTCTAGGTGATCCTGCTCAGGCAGGGGGGTTGGACTAGATGATCTTCTAGGTCCCTTCCAACCCCTAATATCTATGATTCTATGATCTATGATCATCTCACAGAAAGGGAGGGATGGGTTGAGGTGTAAGGAAGCTTTCATCCAATCTTCTTTCCCGTAAAAGACTTGCATTCCAACATATTAAAAGAGGGGGGAAAAAAAGGTATTAATGAATATCAAATTATTGTTGGATTATTGTAAGTAAAATACTTGCTTTTGATGCTGCCTCTTAATGCAGAATTGGCTTTTGTTTACTATGTCATTCAAGCATAAATAAGAGATTTGAAAAAATGTGCTCTTGTTCTGTTTTCCACAGGAAAAATAATGCTGTTGTATAAGGACTACTTTCTTATATTTGTTTAGCTTATTTTTCTTTCCTTTATAAAATAAAATGTCTTNTTTTAGTGACCTTCAGTGAATAATTATTTTTAGTACCAGTTCAAAAATCTGAATATCACTGATGTCCTGAGAAGGCATAAAAGTGGCCGTGTAAAAGATATATCAAAGTCATTCAGTTTTTCAGAATGGAAATAAATGTGATTCAAATGGACACTGTCATGATGCTTAGATCTAAAAATCACATTAGTGGAAATTTGGATTTTATTCTGTTAGAAGGCTTGGATTTATGTTGTGGGTTCTGGAATGTATTAAATGAAAGCTGTAGGAAACACCAAGGAGATTATTGTGGTCCTTTCTAGAGAATGTTAATCCATTTATTGTTCCTCTTGCTTTGGAGGAGGTTCATCTAGAAACTTTTATTCCGTTGCATCATGCAATGAGAAGCATTATATCTGCTTTTTACTTCTATTTAAAGAGCAGATTGATGCCAAGTTATGCTGGTTTATGAGGAAAAGTGAAAAAGAATAGTTTTTTTTCCTTGAAACTATATAGACAAAATTGTCTTATGGTGGTATGAGATGTGCCTCACCAACTGGCATAAAATACAGACTGATATGCTTGCAGTGGAAACTTGGGTAGATACCTTGCTAACAAAATTAACCCAGCAATATGGAAATAGGTAAAACTTGGAAATCTAGAAGTAGGGATCTTGTCTTGGTTAGCTAAGTAACTCTTCCTAGGAACATTCTGTATACACGAAGTTCTTTACTTAACAGATGCTGTTGTAAATATTACCTCAGTCTTTGCTGGTAATCTTTTTAAATCAGGGCTTTTCTTAAGACTTCATTTCTGATAATTCCATAGGCACAGACTGTAGCATAACGTGCAGTAGTGTGTGTGGGGTTTCTATTTGTTCCACAATGTTTTTTAATCCTCACTGTTATGGTATACTTAGCAGGATCTTCAGAAGTGATCTGCACTGTATTTTGTTAATTACTGCAGCAGGTTAAAAATTAAAAGGAAGTGCCAATGAAAATTAGTTGCATCAAGGAGTATTGGCTGCCGACTCAGTACAGAAGAGTCTGGCTTATCAGGGTGTCTTAATAAGAACAGCAATACTGTGTAAAAAGGGATTCACTGTTTATCTAAGATACTGTTAAGATGACATATTTCTGGAGCTTTTCCAGGGTGCACTGGTGAAGGCTGTTAGAATTTTGTAGTACTTGTGGATTTAAAAAAAATAAAATTCCTTTGGCTGCATTACAAGTGCTGAACAACAGGTCAGACTTCAATAAAATAAGCATATGAAGTCTAAAATTTTGAAAGGTTTTGCAATTGGATGTAATGAAGTTTAACTGTTGGAATGTTTGGGTGTTTTATCAAAAACTGTTTTGTCTTCCTCTAATGAGATTATAGATTAGTATTTCAATTAGTTTATTTTTTAAAAATAGCCTACTACTGAAATGCATGTCTTAATTTGTCAACTTTTATTTTCATTAGCAGCCTACTGTCTTTTCATTTAGATGTGGATGAGACTTCTTCCCCCAACCACTAACCTTTGTTTCTCTTCAGTCTTTTTCTGGCATTTTTTTTTAAGCCCAAGTTTCCATTTTTTTTGTATTGGGCAAAATAAACGACTTGGAGTGTGTATCAATCTAGAATGAATCTGAGATATCTGATATTTGAGGTGCTGGGCTTCTGTAGTGACTGATTTAGTCAAGTTATTTTGGGGCAATGAAATGCAAATTTCTGGATTTCCAGACTGATCATCCAGTACATAAGTCAGGGCTCTTGCTCAGCAACGCATTTGTATCTGAGATTATGTTCTTCCCTCTGCTTACTCAACAAATTAATGAAGGCTTGCTGAAATCTCCTCACAAAGAAGTGAAGCAAGTGAGATAATTACTTGTTTCAGGATTAGGGATCTGCAGTTGCTGGAAAACTCAAATGACTCTAAACGCTTCACAAACGGTGAAAACAAATTATGGGGTAGTCTCCTGTATCTTTCACAATTCAGACTGACTTTTCTTAGTTGTAGGTCACAAAGCTGATGTGAAGAACCTCAGTTCTGTCATATGCAGGCTCCCTTCCATCTAGTCTTTGTGAATGTATGTTGGCATAAGAGCAACAGTTACATTAATATTGTTCCTGGATTCTTGAAGAGAGCGTATCATGCTAATGTGAGAGTACCAAACTGGTCTTCTCACATCAGTGGTCATCAAAGGAATCTTTCTGAATTGGATTCATAGTCATAATTTGTGAAAATTTTATGCATATATAAGAAAGATTCACAAATAGTTTGTTTCAGTGTGATTTTCTTTGGTATATGCCTGAGTTTATTAGTGCTAGGCAGACCTATAAGGATTCAAACAGTTCTATGGTCTTCTGGGTGGTTGTTTGTTTGTTCTGAAATTGTACTCATAGTGCTACCAATTTCTGTTTACTTTTAAAAAATAGAGATCTTACCAGAGACTGCTGGGGGCTGCAGCTCCACAGCTCCACACATCTGTAATTTATGCCTCTTCTCATCCAAACATGTCTGTTGGCAGACTTGGTGGACTTGAGGTCAGACCTGCTGCAAATTTGGTAGTTGTAAATAAATGTGTGAAAAGACTTTGACTGTTCTCTACCACTATTTTGACTAATGAAGACTTGACGAATTAACTGTGTCTCTTTTTTGTTGTCCTTCCATGATACACTTTGACTGGAACAAGTGGTCACTAAGAGGTAAATTAATGTTAATCAGCTTACAGACTGAGTGCATCTTGAGAAGTGAATGAAAAAATGTAAAACATGAACCACAAAAGTACCCTGTTTATAAAGTAGCTTATAGTAATATATTTATATCTGAAATTTAATTTCTCCAACGTAGTTCCAGGTTAATTAAAATATTTTACTGGAATCAGAATTAAAATACCAAGAGCAGAGCTAATATTTTATCTGAGTAGGAGTTATAAGTCTGCAAACTCTGTATGGCCAAACTAGCATTACACCTACATAAAGCAGGATTGATGCTGTGCAGCTCTATCCCTTGCTTGCTGGAGCTGTCCAGGAGGCTTCTTGATTCTCTGAGGCAGCAAGACATGTGGAGGTCCCTGTGCTCCCTGTGTGATGGCTTCATGGTGTTGGCTGGATGTGTTAATGGGACTGGGAGATGTTAAAAGCAGTTTCCCATGGGTTGTATGCTAGGGAAAAGAAAACTAGTAGCTCTGCCAAAGCTTGGGATAGGTTCTTGGGAGTGTCTCAGCTGACATAATCTGTTGTTCTTTACAGCGTGTGGCTATTGGGAAGGTAGTAATGAACTTAAAGAAAACTATCTCAGCCTCTTTTTAAGAACATACGTTTAGGTTGTAGGTGGTGGTGGTTTGCTGTTATTGTTTTTGTCTGTTTTACTTTGTCGTTTTTTGTTTTGCAATTATCCTTGCTTCACAAGGAAGATGTCCAGATTATGAATATTTAACTAAACACAGGATGGAATAAGCTTCGCTTTAGAATACTTAGTCAATATTAATATGTCACTGCTGTTCCCTTGTACAGCCTTGGCCAAAGCTGATTTTCTTACCTGTACTTTCACTTCCTTCTCTATAAAATTAATGATGTTATCCTGTCTTTCTAATGAAATTTCAGAAATTTTAATAAAAAGCAGAGAATTAGGTATAAGAATTATAATTTTGTATAGTCATGAAATTTTAAACTTAATGTCCTCTTGTTATCAGCAATAACTGTAATATCTTGAATGAATGATGAATCTTATTCTTGATGGCAGTCAGTGTATCAAGAATAAGTATGTAAGATGATTCCTAGTATAATTAAAAAAAAAACCCAAAAAAGACAAAGCAAAGGAAATACAAATTGTGGCCATGTTTCTTTGTGCACTCAGCTTAATGATTTCAACAGACCTATGCTGCTTTCTACTGAATATTCATGGTTTGAATAGGAAGGCTAAAAATGGGTAATTAAGGGGGTAATGACATGTTTTGTCAGGATCTGTTAATGTCCTTTGGGCTATAACTTAATGCTGTAGTAACAATGCTGTGTTATCTCCAGCTTCATGTGAACAATAGTTTCTGTTCGATGATCATGCATTCCACCCTTACTTTTGCTTCTTGTGTACCAGTCTTTAATATGTTCTTCAGCTTCCCTTTTCAATGTCTATTCTAGCACAAGCTTTAACTAGAATAATAGAAAAACTAGTAATAGAAAAATATTTTTTTGATAATGAGGAAAGCGCTGCAAATATTCACAGCATATTACATACAATTCCTGCATCAGGGTTGCTTGGAGGACAGGTATTTTTAGTCCAAGACACATGTCACAAAATGGATCTTCTGGCAGAATGATGTTTTGGCTCATTACTAGAGCCAGAACAACTTAAATGAAATCACATTTTTGGATGTTTTTGTGTTTACTTGGATATTTGTATTTTGGCATTTTCCATGTGAACAGAGGATATCTGGGTGGAAAAAAAATAGAAAAGAAAGAGGAAAAAATCCACCAAATAAAAATTCAGACTTCAAACTCTTAAGAAATAAGAAATGCTGTTCCAGTTTGGATCACTGGGAAGAGTTGCTCATTACAGCTTTTATACATCAAATCTGCATCAAAGGAATTATGAGAGACCAGGAAGGTGACATGGAGTCAAATACGGACTGGGAAATTGTCTCCTTTAGTAGGAAGTGATCAATAGATTTGGGAAAAAAAAAAGAGTGTAAGGGAGTGGTCACTGTGATTTCTTTGTGGGAAAGCACTAAGTCACTATAATTGTACAACTGTTATTGTATATTATCTGAAAATTGGAATTGCAGTCAGGCCATGTTGTGTCTGTGAGGAATGCACCGAACAGGCAATAGTTGTACAGCTGTCCATTCATGCACTGGAGAGCTCATGAGTTCCAAATAAGACAAGAACTGCCTCTGCCATTGGAGTACTGAAAGGCTTGTTTTTAACAGTAATCCTGTTATACTCAGAAGGTAACCCACCTAATAAAAATGATTTGTATTTGTATTTTGATGTGGTAGAGCAAAAGGGGAAAAAATATCTTTGTAAAAATTCTCCACTACTATCTCCATAATCTCTACTTGAGTGAGCATCAGCCAACTGAGAAAATGAAAAATTATAACCTGCCAAGCATCAGTGGCAGACTGAAATGAAAAAATTGCAAGTTAATAACAGTGATGCCTTAGAAAAATTTGCTGGCCAATTTGACATTGCTTTATCCAAGGTCACATCTTGCAGCTGATTATTTTTAGTAATTTGCACTTGAGGACTTTGTCCCTGGTGGCAAGTGAAGATCAAGGAAATGCCAGGTATGGTTTAAACCTCAAACTAATGTCTTCAGATCAAAAGTAAATAACGTTGCATTGTTTCCATTGTAATGAAGTGGGATGTCTGCAGTATCCTTTGTGGCAGCGATGGAATCAATGTAACATAAAACTCCCAGCAGAGTGAGGTTGACAGAAGGGTTGAAAATAGGAGTAAGTAAAATTTGGCAGTTTCTTCTAAAGCGGTCTCTTGCTAACATTCATGTGATGATTTTTACATAATGGTGTTAGAAAAGATTATGTTGCATGTTTCTGAGGTTTCTTAAGGAATGTGAACCTACTGCAAGCTAATACATGAGACATACGGGAAGTGGAGTCCTGTGAAATAACCAAAGCACTTAACTGGAATCCAAGGTCTGAAAATCATTAATGAACTGCAGCAGCACTTAATTTCCTCCAGCACAATCTTCACAATCATCTTAATGGTACAGAGTAAACCTTGCTGTAACATTTGGGAAGTGCTGGCATGCCGTCACTTATTTAAAATAGACCGTTCTTAAGCAAATGGAACGTGTTGTTAGCTTGTAGAAACTCTTGCTTTAGGCTTGTGAAGGGCTGCGTGAGGGAGAATCCTTCATGGTGGTGTTTTCATGTGGTTCTGTGATTCTTTTAATAAAGGATATGCAGCATCCTTATGGACTGAGTGTACGCAGTGATTCTAGGGAGTTTTTGTGGTCTGGTGGTTAAAAGGTCTTGTCTGCTGGTAATTGTTTTTCACCTGCTGAGCTGTTGTGTAGAGAAGAGTGTAGTGCTTCTATCTGGTGTGGGAAGTGAAGGACACTTGTTAGAGGAAGATTTATGGGGTACCCTATGTGTAACTGCCATTTTTTAACTGTAACTCTTCTCTGCCATTAAAGTGATAAAAATACTTGGGCAGCTCCATTCAAGTACTCTTGAAAAAGATCATTTTTATTCCTGTATGTGTGAGCTCTGCAAACTAGGACTGTTTGTTGAGATGACAAAGTGTCACTAGAGTACTTCTCAAGAACAAGAGGATTAACTTTCAAAAGGTGTTGCTGGTGATCATTAATGATCACTGTGATCAGAAAGCCTGGGTTGAAGTCTCAGCCTCTAGAACCAAGTCTGTTGGGCATTTGCTTGGTGGGAGCTGAATTCCCAGCTGTATTTCCCAGATTTCTGTGCGAGTTCCCTATCAGATCACTCATGTACTGTCTAGCTTTGGAGATATTACAAGATTGCAGCTTGAGCTATTTAATTTTTCTTGCTGTCATGCAATGCATCATACTGAGTTAGTTCAATAGTCCTAACCTAATGCTTATTGCAATGAAACAGTGAATGCATCAATCAATACTTATTTCAGTAAACCTGAAGCAAAATGAAAATTATTTTGACAACTTCTGTCCGTTTCATTATCTCTTTTCTAATCACAAAACTATGTCTTAAAGTTTCCACACTTCCTTAAATTTTGTAGCTTGTCTTCTTTCATATACATCAGGCTGATGCCAGCATCTCTCCACTCCCAAACAAGGTTCTGTCTAATGCATTGAGTTATTCTACTGCATTCCTACAGCAGAAGGAAGCGGAATCTTTCCCGACATACTCAGAAAGCTGTGGCAGGCAAACCTCTGGATTTAACAGCAAAAATTCTGGGGCATATGGGACTTCGAACTTGATGCTCTATTGACTTGTTTTTCTCTCTCAAAAGTAGCCTTGCTTTAGGATATTTGTAATGCAAGCAAAACAAGGAAGCTTTTATTACTGCCATTCTCTAGCATTACTCAGTCTTAGCATCTAGTGTGGTGTGATGTCTTATAGCCAGACTGACAGGGTATGCTCTGTCCCAGGCCAGGCAGAGCTGCAGTTGTTGGGTTATATTATTGTGCAAAGGGGAGCCTGTTCACTGAACTAAGGCTACGTTGTGTATGTGTATGTTGCTTATGTGTAACTTTGTGTATTATTTCTATGTATATGTGCTCTCATATACACCTCCCCTTTCCACCTTTTTTTATGGCAATATAGACATGTCTTAGTGGAGATTAAATTCCTTCCCTTTTTCTTTAAAACATAACCTGTAGTCAAATTTCTAGGCTGTTCTCTTTTAATGTTGCGAATATTAAGAGATAAATATATAGGTGAATAGAAGGAACAAAACTTAAAGAAGATAACTATCTGTACATCCCTAGGCATGAGTTATTCTCCATACTTTCCAGGACAGAACTAGACACATTTAGACACATTCTCCCTTTATTTTGTTCATGGCACAGTGTTGTTTTAGATGCTTTTTTTATACATCCTCTCAACAGAAATTAAATCACAGGGCACAACTTTAATGTATTTACTTATATATGTCTGGCTATGTGGATGCATAGTACTCCAGATGGAGTAGATAGCATCTGCATCTTATAACTTGCAGTCATAAAATTACATTTCTTTGCTGGCTAAGAGAGGGTGTAGCAGCAGACTGTTCTCAAAATCAGGACATTTTTCCTTGCTGTTTGGAAAAAGCAAAGCTTGATTCTCCTTTTTGCTTTTCAGGAAGCTTAATGTTTTTGCACTATCTTCAGCCAAATGGTGATGGTAATAGGCTTTATAAGAGAACTTTTCTGAAATGATACATTTAGCAATGAAATTGCATGGAGTAAAAGCGGACTTGAGCAAGAGCAAGGTAAGGTTACAGTAAGCATTGAGACTTTTTTTTTTTTTTAAATAAGCTGGTCAGTGTAGATTAAGGACACTAAACACACATTAATACTTTAAAATAGAATCACAAAGATGCAGTGTTTTCCTGAAAAAATCTTCCACAACATTGTACATCTGTGAATGAATGCTTCTTTTAAAACCTCTGTTGTGTTGAGTATTTCTGTATGAGGGTCATGTAATTGTTTAAGAGATCCAAATTGTTCATTTTAATTGACCTTTATAGCATTAAAACAAATGTATGTAGTTGCAGACTATTGTTTTTCTTTATTGTTTTATTTCAAAAGCATTATTTTAATGTAATTGACTCTGTAATTACACTTTTAGAAGTATTTTTCTGGTAAGCCTGTTAATTTCAGAGGCTGACTGAAATGATGGGAGAAATTTAAAATAGATTTCCTTTTTGAAGCTTGTTTGCTGATTAATAAAGTGTGTGAAAGAAGTTTCCTGACCCATTACAAAACAATTCTTTTAGCAACAAAAAACGTAATGGGTTCTGATGACACTTATAATTGCAGTACTTCCAGAACAATTACCCTGGTAGTTAATTTTCATATTGTTAGAAATTATATTTCCATGGTATATTTAATTGAAAACAGCACGTTTTGCTCAATGCACATCTGGAAATACTTAGTTTAGCGTGAGAGCAAATGTGTACTTACTTCCCAGGTAAGCAAACATTTAGCTATGCTGACAGGAGAATACATTTTAATATCACTTGCGTGTGATACTACATCCCTGTATAACTGCCTTTTTCCACCTTACAGCCAGTCCAGGTAGTGATGGACACTGAATACTTAGGTGTTTATTCAGCATACCAGATTCCAATGGTTATGAAGTTTTGAAGTCTGCCAGAGACCAATTTATTTGTGGTCTCTTTCCAGTTCAAATACACACTTTTGTACCAGTTGAGGTTCTAGCTCAGTACTTTCATAGAAAAGAAGGAATAGGATCTTTCAGCTTTGAACAGTTCTTCTGTACTTGGCTTTTGCCACTCTTCACCCTGAGCTGTGAGAGGAACATGCCCTTTTCTTTGGCAAAGAGATGATCGAACTTGTCATATGTAACTGAAGACACTTGGTTAATGAAGTGCCAAAAACTGAAGTAGTAAGGACATCTCTGTTAAGTGTGAAGAATAAGGATTATAGGGTGGTGCACTGACATGGAATGAAAAGGCAGATTTTTAAGTAAAAATAATCATAAAACAAAACAAGTCCATTCAAAACCAAACAAACAGAAAAACACCAAAGTTAAAACAGTGATGCCTGTGTGGGTGTGATTTACTGCTTGAATAAACACAGCTTTTCTTGTGATGGACTTGGGCATTCTGGAAAGGCTTTTGAATAGGGTTCATCTTGTATTCTAAGGTTAAATTACCCTGATGAAAATAATTTCTTTATGGGCTTTCTGGATACATAGTTTAATCAGACTGTTTTGGAAAGAAATCTAGGACTAATATGATATGTAGTTTCTTGATGCGATGTCTACATGGTTTGTTTCACAGAGAGGAGGAAAGGGCTGTGGTCATTCTATTGGAAGGGAAAAAACATGTTGTCAGCATTAGATTTTTCTGCATTTTCTTAACCTCAATAAAATTACCAGCATAAATGATTTTTTTAAAACTTAAATTCCCAGTTAACAATACTGTTGAGACTGTGAAACAGTTGTTAAATTAACAGTTGTTAATATGCAGTGATTGTAAATTGAAATCAGGCTGGGTGTGGAATAATTCTTAATGGATGGATATCGGTATTATCATCTGACTTCAGGGATTTTTTTACCAATATTTTATGTTCTAAAAGCCTTCTGCGTAACAGCTCCTTAGAACTATTTATACTTCAGATACCTCCAGGTACTTACTCTGGATACTTCTGATTCCTTCTGCTGTGCCCTGCCATGAGAGACACAATGGTGTCCTCTCCTAGTACTGCATGAGTCTGGGGCCAGTTTAACTTGTGATGTGGCTAGAACTGGCAACAGGAGTGAAAGTATAGTTGTATAAGCAGAACTGGGGACTGAAGTGAAACTCCAGTTTGTACATCCAGGGGTAGCCACTCAGTTTGGTTGTTACCAAGACTGGGTGGCAATCATTCATCATGCAGCCAACCGTGTGCAGTTGCAGCCAAGAAGGCCAGTTGTATCCTGGGCTGCATCAAGAGAAGTGTGGCCAGCAGATTGAGAGAAGTGATTCTGCCCCTCTACTCTGCTCTGGTGAGACCTCACCTGGAGTACTGCACCCAGGTCTGGAGCCCTCAATGTAGGAAAGACATGGACCTGATGGAGCGGGTCCAGACGAGGGCAACAAAGATAATCAGAGGGCTGAAACACCTCTCTTATGAGGACAGGGGAGCTGGGGTTGTTCAGCCTGGAGAAGAGAAGGCTGTGGGAAGACCTTATAGCCACCTTCCAGTACCTGAAGGAGGCCTACAGGAAGGCTGGAGAGGGGCTGTTTACAAGGGCCTCTAGTGAAAGGACGAGGGGTGATGAGTTTAAATTGGAAAAGAGTAGATTTAGACTAGATATCAGGTAGAAGTTCTTTACCTTGAAGGTGGTAGAGTAGTAGAATAGGCTGCCCAGGGAGGTGGTTGAGGCCCCATCCCTGGAGATATTCAAGGTGAGGTTGGACAAGGCTCTGAGCAGCCTGGTCTAGTTGAGGGTGTCCCTGCTCACTGCAGGGGGGCTGGACTGGTTGGACAAGGCTCTGAGCAGCCTGGTCTAGTTGAGGGTGTCCCTGCTCACTGCAGGGGGGCTGGACTAGATGATCTTTGGAGGTCCCTTCCATCCATAAACATTCTATGATTCTATGTAGAAGATACTGAACTTTTTAGGGATTGAAAAAAAAAATAAAAATCAGCAGCGTTTCATCCAGCAATGTATGCTGCTTTTTAAAAAATTATTCTTATTTTTATTTGGTGTGTATTCATGATGAAAAGGTGTGACCTTCATTTTAAAAAAGAAACAAAACCCAACAAACAAAACAATCAAACAACAAACCCAAAACAAACAACATCGGGTTCCATTTAAAAGTACATCTGAAAAGTTAAGTAAAAATCCTTTCCTACAGATGGACTGTTGCCTTTCTCCTCCCTTTTAAACATTTAAACACACTCTTTACTTGGTGCTTAAGCTTTCAAGTCAAAGTTACGAGGTGCTTTAGCCATTCTTGAGTCAGAGAACGAGAACCAAACCAGGACAATAACAAAATGACACAAAGATTGACTTCACTGTGCTTGCTGGATGAAGTGAAAACTGCTGAAATAGAAATCCTATATCCTGGGATTTCACTGCCTGCTGGAACTAATCTCATTAACTTAAAACCACCTGAGGCTTAAGAGAGATATACACTGCTGTGAGAAATTATATTTATCTTATCCTAGGGGGAAATCCTTTCCCTCCCCCAGCCTACCTTACTTTTGACTTTGTCATTCTTGAATTACCAGGTCATTTCTTCCCCATGGGAAAGTCGTCATAGCTCACAGCAATGCAATTACTGTATCTGAAGTTCACTGCTGTATGAATGCTGAGATCACAGTTCAAGGTTTTTCTTCTTGGATAATTTCCTAAAGAAAACAAAGATTGGAAAAATAGTATGTTAGCAGTTTACTTAGCTAAAGTTCCTCTAGAGCTACAAGAAGAGATTTCAGAATTAAAGACATGGCATAAGGAGAAAAGCTTAATGAAAATATTCAGGTGTTTATTGCCATTGTAAACTAAATACTGAGTTTTCTTTAGCCAGCACAGTTTTAAAAGATTTGTTACCTCTAACTGGTAATTGGATGCAGAAGTTTCAAATGCAAAGTTGCAGTTTTAAATCCAAGCCTTGCCAATGAAAAGATGTGTAGTCGTGTGGCTGATTGCCACACTCCTATTTGGATCAAGACAAGATCTCAAATCTACATTCAGTACTGAAGTCCTGACAATAGAAACAGTCCCTTTGACATGAAAAGGCCTTATCTGATAGTCTTGTTGGATTTTTCAGCAAGGAAAAGTGACCTTGTTCAAGTTTTTGTGTTTTTGGCTTCTTTTTTTTTTTTTTTTTTAAATGTATGTCTACTTATGGAAAAAATCAATTTTGAGTTACCCATTAAACAGCTCAAACATGGAGGGATATTAAGAAGAAAATAGTGTTAACGCTGAGTTAGCTCTCAAAACTAAAAACTCTGAGCCAGTATGTGGAAAGCCTTGTGCAGTGAAAAGCTCTTTGGGGTGAGCCTGGCCTTTGGCATATGGCTTCCAGAAGGGAGCCTGGCATGTGTTGGCATTGTGGAGGTGGAAGCTACGCGGCACTGCCAGTTTTGAGTGACCACTGAGCGAAACTACATGTGATTTCTGTAAAATCCAATTTAGCTCAAAAGATAGTTTGTTGATTTGAATGACATGTCTTTCAAAGTTCAACGTTGTGGCTTATTAGCCTTAATGACCAGGCTACATTACATCACTGATGTAATGACCAGGTATTTAAAATAGTATTGATAGCTTATATATAGGGGCAACAATAAATACAGTTGTAATTGCATACCGATTAAAGTAATACAAATGGGAATATGAAGCTCTGTTTCTCCTTATTCCTCATTAGCAGAGAAAGGTTAGAAAGCTTCTTTGCAATGCTCTTGTTCATCAGTATGGAGGGCAAGATGAAGAAAAGGTTTGTATTTTCAGAATGTCCTACAAGCAACAGTGATGTGTGGTTCAGAGCATTTGATTGATATAACTGTTACCTGTATCAGCGTTTTACCCTATTTCTCCCACGAATGTCATGGACTTCAGACAACAGCATCATTTGGGCCACATGAGGCTGGGTAGAGTGTATTTCCCTGTTCTTGAAAGCAAGCTGGGTTTACACATTTCCAGCATGCAGAGAGGCCTATTCATTGATTATTTGACTCCCCAAACCGCCTTGTTTCAGAGAGGTCGATTGGGGTATAGATCAGACAAAACGATTGAGATCTTCTCAGTGTCATCCAATGACAGGACAAGAGGCAACAAGAGTAAGTTGGAGCACAAGAGTTTTAGAGTAAACAGAAGGAAAAACTTTTTCACGGTGAGGGTGACAGAGCTCTGGAATGGGCTGCCCAGGGAGGTTGTGTAGTTTCCTTCTCCGGAGACATTCAAGACCCACCTGGATGCATTCCTGGGTGACAGTCTAGGTGATCCTGCTCTGGCAGGGGGGTTGGACTAGATGATCTTTCAAGGTCCTTTGCAACCCCTAACATTCTGTGACAACTTAACCAAGCTATTATGATGGTAAAACTCGCTGCTTGATGTTACAAGGAGGGTGTTTAAGGCACATGTAATGATCGGTGAATTTAAGGAAAAGACAGGATGAAGGTTAGGTTGGAGGAGACAATAGGATGGTCAGCTAGGGATTTGTTGTTTGAAAAGGTGTTACTTATTTTTATTTGCGTATTGGACCTGCAATTACTGCTTGAGTTACCAGTTTCTGGTACCAAATGGCTGTGAACTGTAACATGCTTAATGTTTCCATTAGTGTTAGTAATAGCTCAGGTCAATTGTGGTGCAGATAATCAGGAGTGTAGTGCTGGTGAGTTGTGATTTCTTCAGAAGCCTGAATAATTGATAAATGTTACAGCAGTTTATTGTATGAACTTCAATTTTATATCCAAGGCAATAAAAGTTTGAGGTTAAGGCTGAAAAACCAATGACAAAATGCAGTGAGCAGTCTGGTGTTTTAATGGACTTTGTTGTTCTTGGATATTTAACTGACTCTGAACATTCAAATGGTCCAGTTTGTTGATGCAAATGCCCCATTAAAAATATTTAAGGGACTACTATGAAAGGCATATACTCAAATAGTTAAGTGCATTCATTTGTCTGGATAAGCAGTCCAAGTAACTTACCTAGCCTGTGTAATGCCAATTATGTATTGTTGTGATTTTTTTTCTAGATGTAAGTAAATTTGGACGGGTGTTTTAATTTAATTTTACTCAATAGTGAATAAATCAGTGAATGTATAAATCATGGATATTGTGTTGCTGAGAAGAGAGACTATAGTGATGTATACTTCCTGAGCTCCACTGTATGTTCCTTTGCAGTCCTACACCAAATAAGTATAGCATATTCTAGTTTATTTAGTGATGGACAGGCTGTTAATTCTTAAAATAGCTAAGGAGTAGGAACTTGACACCTGGAATGATTTATGTGTTTGCTTTGTAAGCTTGTTTCTGTTTTGTAACCTTTAAAATGTAGGTTTTATGAGTGGTATCATTAAAATTTATACTCCCTCTAGTATGTGATGTTAGTCATTATTGCTTTGCTGTGCCTCCAAATCACCTGCCTGAATTATAAAACAGCCTTCTGTGGAGCTAAATAGTAATTTTTTTCCATTCTAGAGTAAATGCATATTGCCATCCAGAGGGACTTAGACAGACTTGAGAAGTGAGCCTGTGTGAACCTCATGAAGTTCAACAAGGTCAAGTGTAAGGTCCTGCACATGGGTTGGGGCAATCCCAAGCACAAATACAGGTTGGGAGATGAGTGGATTGAGAGCATCCCTACTGAGGTGGACTTGGGGGTGTTGATGAATGCAAAATCAGTATGAGCCAGTAATGTGCACTTGCAGACCAGAAAGCAGATTGCATCCTGGGCTACTTCAAAAGTAGCAGGACCAGTGGGTTGAGGGAGGGGATTCTCCCCTAACACCTGTAGTGCTGTGTCCAGCTCTGGGTCCCCTAGTGTAAGAAAGGCATGCACTTGTTGGTGTGTGTCCAGAGAAGGGCCACAATGGTAATCTGAGGGCTGGAATATCATTTTTTCCTCCAAGGATAGGGCAGGAGAGTTGGTGTTGTTCACAGCCTGGAAAAGGCTCTGGGGTATCTCATTGCAGATTTTCAGTACTTAAAGGGAGCCTACAGCAAAGCTAGGGTAGAGACTTCATCGGGGAATGTATGGATGGGATGAGGGAGGGGTAATGGTTTTGAATTGAAAGAGGATATTAGCTATTAGGAAGAAATTCTTGACTGTGATGGTGATGAGATGCTGGACAGGTTGCCCAGGGGAGTTGTGGATGGCACATCCCTGGTTGTGTTCAAGGCCAGGTTGGGTGAGGTCTTGGGCAACCTGGTCTCGTGGAAGGAGTCCCAGCCCATGGAAGGGGAGCTGGAACTGGATCATCTTTAAGGCCCCTTCCAATACAAACCATTCTAGGATTCATTCTATGACTTACTTATTTTTTGTTAATGCTCCCATACTGGAACAAAGATCAGATTCTGGCCTTTTGTTTGTGCTTTCCATCCAAATGTGAAAGGTTGCTAGAAGTGAACTCTGTATTTCTAAGAATGAAATATGAAGGTTCTTTAATTTAGGAGAATTGATACCAATCAGAAGAAACTGCCAGAAATTTTGTTTTTAAGTGTACTCTATTTCTTTGTTAATCGGATTGATATGCTCAGTAGGTGATGTAATGTTGTGCTAGGCTTTGTTTCATTAATTTTAAAATGTTTCAGTGAAGAGTGAATTTTCCATAAGAGAAAATAGAAGCTAATATTGAAAGTGAATCACAGTCCTTGTGTCTATCAGTTGAGACTTAAGAATATCTTATATACCAGGAAGGATTTTGAAAGAGACTTCAAATTTACAAATTTAGTCTGCATCCTCTAATTGAAGGTTTCAAAAATGTTTCTCCTAAAAGGTTCCGTAGTGCTTTAAAAAGGTATGTTTGTTTTTTTTTTAAATGAATGAATGAAATGCAAAGTGGAAGTTTTACTTGAGCTGTTGATTAGTGCACTGATGATTCTCTGGAGGCTGTCAGGCAAACTGCTTTAACTCATGAAGGTGGCCCATCTCTCAAATTTTTATTTAAATTTTTTTTTTAAAGAAACAAACTCAGAGTTATGTAGTAGATTGTGGTATAGATGAATTTGTTGCAAACTCCCCCAAACCTGGCTTAGCCAGATTTTATGCAGGTGTGATGTGGAATTATGTTCTGAAACACGGACTGAGCAGTATCATTGCAGATATTTCAGTTTTTCAAGTTAAACTTGTTTACCTTGTGCAAAAGTGGCAAATGCCGAAATCAGAGGTTTGATTTTGTGTTTCTTTCCTTTCTTTCCTTTTTCTTTCTTTCTTTCTTTCTTTCTTTCTTTCTTTCTTTCTTTCTTTCTTTCTTTCTTTCTTTCTTTCTTTCTTTCTTTCTTTCTCTTACTGTTGTAATAACAAATGTTTTACAGATGTTAACAGAGGATAAAATATTAATTTGAGTGTAGCCTGAGGCTACTGTGATATATTCAGTACTGTCATCTAGTTCCATTGAAAGATATGCGATGTAGTACAAGCAAATAAGTTTGAACAACAGAAGAAACACCCATATTATTATTGGAAAATGTGAATGAAATAGCTCAGATTGAAGGTGTGTTCCAAGGAGTAAGTGCACTTAAGCATTAGATCTTCAGGCCAGTGACCTCTTACTGAAATACTTGGTGGTATGCTGCTACAGTTATTAAAATTCCCTTGTCTGATTCTTTTACCAGAATTATTATTCTCCCAATATTTGCAAGGCAAGTTTGCTGTCACGTTACAAATTTCCCTGCTTATTTTTGCAATAAAGAAAGTGTGAGCTGGAAGGGATGCTCTGTGTTCTTACCTTAGTCAATACTAGGAAAGAGTTAATGTTACAAAAGTCTTGTCCTTCCCTCCCCCCATATACTGCAAGTAGCTTTGATTAATACTATGAAGGTGACAGTTTGATCTATGCTACTTACAGGTATTTAAAATTGTGAGTGAGCTCCATACATAAATGTCAGTGAGGTAGGGAAGAAAGTAGAAAGAAGAGCTGTGATGATGATTAGAAGAGGCTCAGTAGAGTTTTTCATAGGGTTAATGCTTTCCAAATTGGATGATATAAGATGGAAAGTGAAGGCCGTACTCCTTGTTGAGGGAAAGTGGTAGAGTGGTCCTAATGCAGAATCTCATTAAAGCAACTGTCAGGATTCCTCTATTTTACCATCACCTCCCCTATTCTATAAGAGTCAACTGTCGTTTTGAGTGAGCATACTGCCAAAGAGGCATTTACAAATAAATGAAAAATGTCACAATTGATTTTGCTCTTTTCAGAGTGCTCAGTGTCAGCTTTGTCACAAACTCTTTGTTATTTTCTTTTTCAGACCTCTTGTCTGGTTGGAAAAACCTTGGATGGGTATGGGTTTCTTCCTGTTGACCTGGGATAAGATGAAGACTTTTTGTTAATGTTTGTGCAACAGTTAAATAATAGTGACTTTTCAGTGCATATAAAGGGAGAAATTCTTAACAATTACCTGATGATTATATATCAAAGCTGTATAATACAATCCACACTTGGGGATGCTACTAACATAATGGATTTGTTTCTTAGTTCCTTCTATAAAAGTATTTGTGAATTATGGTAATTACTTTGCAAATGTTGCATACAGCAATACTGTCCACAGAAAATTATATATATATAGCTGTTTGTTTCAAAAGAATATGTACTTCTAAGTTGATAGTGTGCTTTTCTTCAATGTTTATAATTTCTCATTCTCTTTCAATATATGTTATATGGTTATTATAGTGCATATTGCTGTTTATAAACATATTGGAAGGAAACCTGTTTCCCTTATGTATTTGTTGGCTGGGTAAGTGAATGTAATGGGCAATAGCAGTGAACCCCTTTAAATGCAAAAGTGTTAGCATAAGAATGGATATCTCTTGGGATTTTGTTATAAGAAACACTTGAGATGGTTTTGATAAAGCAAAGTATCTAAATTGCTATCACTTCTAATAAAAAAATTCTTATTTTCTCCTTGAACTTTGTTTTTGCGATAGCAATCAAAAATACTAAAACTGCTGTGAAAGAAACTTCATTAATATGTATAGAAATACTCATGATCCTTTAAATCATGGTGGAAGGTTTTTAATGACAGACCTAGTGCTACACGTAAGAGTAATTTTTGTCCTTTTTGCATTTTCTGTCCAAGAAGTGTAACCTGCAAATAGTTATAATAGAACAAGAGTTTACCACTTAGCACCAAGTTAAAAAAAATAAGATTTGCACTGTACAGAAGGAGTTGTTTTGTGACCTTTGGGTGAGCATTTCTGAAGGGATGCTTCAACAATGGAATGCACATATTTTGCAATCTGGCAAACAGCACAAAGTCTCTATTTCTATGCACATTATTTTTCGCCATAGCTTCATTTTAAAAGTTGATGCATTTTATCACTATTGCTGTTAGGAGATTTTTAAAAACAAAAGAGGAGAAGAAAATCACATTGCTGTCATTTTTGGAAACTTCTAGTAAATCTGGGAAGGAATTGGACTCTTTAAGGGAAAACAAAGAGTTTACAGTGTCACCCGCCCTACATAAAAATTTATTTTCTATCTCTTTTCCATCTGAGTAATATAGCTCAATTAGCTTTACTTCTAACACAGCAGAAATTTGCATTGGTATATTCATATTTGTCATCGGTTTGAGCATTTTTAAAGTGTTATCTTCACAGCTAGCTCTTACAGTTCTGTTATACCTTTGGCTTAATTGAAATGAAAGGTGTTGAATTTAGTTTAAAACAAATTTTAAAATTAATAACTGCAATAACTGTGAACTTTCCTGAAAGATTAGCATTTTTATGTTTACTGAACTAGAAAACAAAATGAAAACTACAAAAGAACACCCTTAATATGTACTTTGGACATTCTCATTTGTTAATATTTTAGTACAAACTTCGGGCCAAAGCCCTCAGAGTTGATCCCTATGTGTGTTATCAGCAGTGGGCTGCCAAAACTTGCTTTTCTGCTATTTGTATTAGAAGGATATCTGAGATGTGAATCCAGTACAAAGACAGAAAATGACTTCTGGCGGTGTGGAAACTGATGACATAATTTCAGTGAATAAACCAGACAGTTCAAGGCTGTTATATTTGTGTAACTATTATTGTTACTGTAAACAAAGAGAGAAGAAAGGAAAACTTTGAAAATGAAGCAGAACTCAACACAGTCAGTTCTATGCATTCCCCAGACTCCAACCACCCCATTTGACTTCAGCAACACAGTAAATTGTTTTGAGGTAAATCTAAATGGAAGTCTGTAGCATTTCAAATCTAAATGGGCATGTACTTATGAGTAAAGCAGTGCAAAGGGAAATGTAGAATGCTTCTGTAATGCCTTGAAACACTAGTGAGGTATTGCCTAAATATGACTTGGCAGATTTGTGGCCTGGACTTTAAATCACCAAATCTCTGCATATAAACATGATATTTAGTTTCATAATGTTCCTGGCTTTCATTTATCCCAGCACCTTCTGTAGAGCTGTCTGTACTGTGATGCGTTGTTATGCATATTGTAAATACTGTGTGCTAGCTGATTACATGTGTATTCCATATATTAGTCTGAATCCTAAGATTTCTCTCATATCATTAGACAACAGATGAAATGTGCTAATTGGCAAACTTACCATGAGTTATATTCTAACTCATTCTAATCTAGAGATTGCCAAAGATCTCCATCCATCAAACAGTCAACACTGATTAATACCAGGAAAAAAAACTCAAAACAAAACAACCCACAAAAAAAGAGAGAACAACTTTATCAAGAGCCAAATGATACATGGAACATGCACTCTGGTGAAAAGCATTCCTGGTCGTGGGCCAAAGACAGTGCTATACTGCTAATACAGGCTTATAGGAAACATATCTTAATCTAGGAGCAAGGGAATAGGAAAGTGAACTGAAAGCTGTATTTTTCTGAATATGTTTCTGTTTTTAAACTGAAATTTTACAGTTTTGACATTTTCATTTACAGTTTAGCTGACTTTGGTTTGTCCTGTCCCCCAATAACTAGGCTTTGCTATTCATTATGACAGTTATTTTCTGGCTCCTGAACGCAGCATATTCCTTCAATTTATTTCCATATACAAATGTCTCTTCCTGTTTAAATTAATAAAGGCACTGTATTTCTAGGTCGTGGGGAACATACTGGTGTCATATTTAAGCAAGATGAATAACAGACCCTTCTCAATCCTTAAATATATGACTCTTCATGACATAAGATGGCTTTTGTATATTTGAAGAGAAAATAATTGAAGAGGGAAGTAAGGAAGGATAACCTGGTCATGTGGGGAAAGACACGATTTGGAGGAATTTGTGAGGTGCTCAATTAAGTTGTTATAGTTTCACTATTAGAAGATACATTTTAAAATCTTGAAGATCCTAGTTCATTAAAATCAGGACAGTTTATAACTCCTCTTCTGATTTGCACTGTGTTTTTTCTCAAGTGTCTGTTATTCCATTGACTGCAGGGAGATTGTTTGTGGAATAAAGATATTATTCTGTTCCATTTTTGTATCTGAGGCTCCTGCTCTGTGCTGCCTTTTAGCTGTTACAAAACATTGTTACCCAACTGTTTTCCTCTGATTTGTTTTGCATGTTGCTTTATAAATAGCATCGCTTCAAGTTGTGTATAGAACTCATGGCAGAAAGGACATGTGAAGAAGACATGCCCAGAAGACAATGCTAAAAAACAACTTGCAGATCCTCATTGCTGTGGCTGAATGAGTTGGTGTTAGGTAGTTTTCAAACAGAAATAATAAGATAAAATGCATTTCACTTATTTTTGATGTGGCATGGTGGTCAAACCTGAGCCACTTAATTTTAGTGGATTGACCAGGGCCAAGTAAATTGCTTATAAATTGCTGAATTGATCATTCTCTCATGCTTGCCTCTAGCCGTAGCATGTTAATGGCAATCACAGAATTTAGCCATCAGAAAATCCCCTAAACAGTACAGGAAAATACTGTGAAGTAGCTTAATGGTGAAATTGTTTGATTGCTGCTTAATTGGCAGAACAAAGGCAGGGGAGGAAGCTCATGTGCTGGGTTCCAGAAGAGTCTTTAGTCAGAACAGTGACTTGAAATGCATGTAGATCTATGCATAGTGTCTTTGAGAGTGAAGAGAAGCTTCTTTGACATTTCCTCCAGTCATTATTTTAGCAAAAGCATAGAGTCACAGAATGTTAGGGGTTGTAAAGGATCTCTGGAGATTGAATCCAACCCCCTTGCTAAGCAGGAACACCCAGGGCAGGCCACAGAGGAACATATCCAGGTGGGTCTTGAAAGTATCCAATGAAGGAAACTCCACAACCTGGCTGGGCAGCTTGTTCCAGGCTCTGTCACTCTCACAGTGAAAAAGGTTTCCTTCATGTTGAGGTGGCACTTCCTGCATCTTGGGAATACTTGTAATGCTCGAAAGTATTAGCAGGACCCAATAAATTTAAATTTACGTTTTTTCCCCATGAAATGATATTGTTTTAAGCAAAAAAATAATGATAATTGCAGCTGGCTTTTTAATTATAAATGTTTTAATTTTTTCTTGTATTTACTGAAACAAAATTATTTGAAATTCTGTTCAGCATTGGTTCCCAAGTACATATGCATATAGAGTTGAATTACAGCAATGAGTTTTCACTGAGTTAATAGTACTGTCTTTATTTGATATGCGTGTCCTTGTGCCCCTTTGCAAATGATACCTATAATTAATGATGACTGAACACAACTCCTGTGACTCTTCTGTAGCTCTAGAAACAAGTTATGTAAACTTGTCACTGATTCCAGTGGTCTTCAGTAAAGCCAAGATTTCACACTCTTCATCTAAAAGAAGCAAACATAGGCTTCTGTCCCCCACCATCTATTATTAGGGATTTTCCCCATATTTTCCACTGTTTTGGGGAAGAATTTGGCTCAGTGTTCTTCAATTCAGTATAGAAATGTAATTAAGATTTTTAACATTAGTAAAAAATTGATTCGCATGCAGTAGGTAGATTGTGACAGCCTGCTATACTGTGCTAAAATGACACATAAGCAAGGCAATGTTTTCATCAACAGAAGTTTATTCGTGTATAAAGTTGGTTCTCTCTGTAGGGTACCATAAATTAATTAGAAAACCATAACAGTCCTTCAGTATTGCATATTAATTCCTTAGAGGGATGAATTTATCTCTTTGGACTGCAATAGTGTATGACTGACCATGGAAAAACTACACAGCTATGAAGTGATTTGAAAAACCAAATATAGTTTTTGTAGACTAGCATATTTATTTTATAAAACTCCTGCTTGTAGTGATTTTTGCTTGCAACAAATTGGACACAAAAGTATTTGTCTTAAAATTAAAAATCGGCATGGAATGCTGTGTACATTTCCTTGAAGAAACTGCATGTAAAGTATTTGTCCTTTGTGAGGACTGAAGACTCTTAGAAAGTCTGTGCAAACACAAAAAGAATCTCTTTTGTTACAGGTGATGGTGGGTTTTTTCACAGCTGGGGTAAACTGAGTGAGAGCAACATGCTGTAAATTTAAAGGATGAGAGTTTTGAGCATTTTCTTATTCCCAGCAGTGGTTGGACAGCTGGGTTCATCTAGTTGAGATGCTGTTACAAGTCAGTTTTGAGTGAGGCTTCCTTGATTATTCTGTTTTCAGTGACTGATGTCTGAGCATGAGCATGTCATAGAGAATTGTGTGACTGGGAGGGGAGAGAAGGTGTTCCTGGACTGTTCTGATAGAGGAAGATGAGAAATACTGTTCAGTGAGTTTGCTCAGGAAAAGTTCTGTGTGTGAGCTCCTCTGAGCCGATATGTTCCCCTGCTCTTAGTGGGAATAATGAAACCCACAAAGACATTATTTTGCTGTCTGTTTATTGTAAGACATCTTTCCGATTGTGCTATGGAGTCTATCCCACTTGGAAGGTTCTTTCCAGACTACTGGACTTGTGTCTTTCTGCTGTGTCTGCTTGTACTTAGCGTTTTAATTAATTTGGGCATCCCCTTCCTTTACTAACATATTTCATTAGCAGTGGTAAGGGTAAGCTTTTAGCAAGGTCCTTGCCTTTCATATCCCCAAGTAAGGCCCTTTTCTTGAAGAATACTGTACAAGGGCTTAATTAGACTTTCAGAAATCTAATTAAGGAAACATTGAATTTAAGACTAGCCTTGAGTACCTCATGCAGCCAATGTATATGTTTATTATTTCCAACATGAATATTGAAAAGCTAAAGAAAATATGAAAGCTTAAATAGATTATTTTGACCCTGCTGTTGTTCAGGGAGGAGGTAGAATAGTTAGAAACATTGCAGCATTCTCAGCGTACTTAATAATTCTTTAAGACTATGCTGTTCTAAATAGATCATATATGAGTTAAAAAGTGTTTCCTATTCCGTAAGTTCTGTGAGGGAGATACTCGTGGGAGAGTTTTGACACTTATTTTAATGGAAGCAGGATCACACAAAAATTGAGATTAGAATGACTTACAAGTGATCAGCAGTACTGATCAGTGTATTGAGCTGTTCAAGCTGTTAAAAGGCTCCTTTATATAATGTTTTGTTAATTCTGTGGATTTTGTTGTTATTTTGTCTGATTTTATTTTTCATTAGACAGAATATGGCTATACCTCTGAATTAAACTGTTCTCATCCTGCTGATGTTCATGACAAAACTCAGCATCATTACAAATGTGTCTTCTAGATTTTCAGTTTGTATGTATGGACATAGTACTGCTCAGAGCAAAATATTTCACTATCTTTGTATGAAGACTCTTCAAGACATCTCAGTGAATTATGGCAAAGATCTCATCTTCACTGAGATAATGTTTTATGTTTTAGTTTTCCTTTATAATAGTTTTATTTTCTTTTAATGGTTTTATTTAAAGCTGTAACCAAGAAATGATGGCCCATTTTTTGATTAAAAAAACAAATCACCTCAGGACCTTCCCACAAGAAAACATATGCACAGCAAATAAATAATACCGTAATTAAAGTAATGCAGGTTTTGTCTTGAACGAGGAGGATATCTAATGTGTGAGGATGGCAGAAAATAGCATTTAAAAAACTGAGGCTTCAATCTGTTGTTTAGAGACAAGATTGAAGGACTTGAAGGTAGGTAGGTCCAGCTATTTGGGAAGCATCTGTTCGAGGGTTGAGTACTGTTGCTTTAATCTTTGCTCCTCCAACAGTTTTTGCTCCTCCTTTTACAGTTTTGGGCCCCTCACTACAAGAAGGATGTTGAAGTACTGGAACGAGTTCAGAGAAGGGCAACAAAGCTGGTGAAGGGTCTGGAGAGTTTATCCTATGAGGAAAGGCTGAAGGAGCTGGGATTGTTTAGTCTGGAAAAGAGGAGGCTCGGGGGGGACCTTATTGCTCTCTACAACTACCTGAAGGGAAGTTGTAGGGAGGTGGGGGTCGACCTCTTTGCCTTAGTTAAAAATGACAGGATGAGGGGAATGGTTCAAGTTGCGCCAAGGGAAATTTAGGTTAGATATCAGGAAGAATTTCTTTACAGAGAGGGTGTTTAGGCATTGGAATGGGCTGCCCAGGGAGGTGGTTGAGTCCCCATCCCTGGAAGTGTTTAAAAACCGAGTGGATGTGGTGCTGGGGGACATGGTTTAGGGACCCTGGCAATGTAGGGTTAATGGTTGGACTTGATGATCTTGAAAGTCTCTTCCAACCAAATGATTCTGTGATTCTGTGATTCCAAGTCCACCTGTCAAAACCATGCTTCTTGTTGTCTTCAAAAATGCTGCCTTGGAAGTCACTGACTTCATTACCACAGACCTTATGAATTTTCCCTGAGTTCACTAAGTAACATTTATTATGAGCTTTATTTTAGCAGTTACTTCATGACTTCTTCAGATAACTAGGATCATTTATCCTATATAGTACTAGCACTGTGTTACTCAACAGCTGTATAATGAATACCTTTCAGAAAAGATAAATTGGGTTTTAGAAATATGATTTTGTGAGCTTCATTTACCTCATCTTTTAAGATAATTTTGGTGCATCACTTTAGAACTTTTCTTTAGAATGTAAGATGACACTTCTCCACATTCTCCTGTTTACAAAGTGCTGGGCCAGAAAGAGTAAACAGGCTCTTTTTTTTCCCCCCACATGTAAAATGTAGTAAACATCATCTTTACCTTTTGAATCTCCTAAAGCTTATTCAGTCAGTTTTCTTTGCTTTTCTGTGTCTACGCTGACATCCATTAGTTCTCTTAGCACAGAGAAAAAATTCCCTAGTACATATATGTCGAGACACTAATAGAAATAAATGAAAGGGTAGGGGCAGAACTGTATTGTTTTGCAGAAAGAGATAGAGGATGGAGACATGGCCCTTGGCACTTTAATTTTTAATAGCTTGGTGGTTCTGCAATGGTTATAAGAATATCTTTGCAATCAGAAGTGAGTGCCTTGTTTTATAGTTTTTATAGCAATTTTATTAGTTCCTTCAACCAAATGTGAGAAGCCAGCTACTTTTCCCCGGTGTTTCTCATTCATGTTTTTCCTATATCTTGGTATCAGCCAGAGCTTGACAAATGCAGGGGTTGCTATGACTTCAAGATATACTGCAGATTTTTCTCTTGCTTCCTTTTGCTATAAGAAATACCTGTACAAATGTTTTTTATAGTTTCTTTATTATAGGCATTTCAGATATGTGCTGCTGAATAAATAAAACTGCCTTCCTAACATACAGAGCCTGGGATGTTTTTTCGTTTGTTTCTCAAAATCTGTTGTGTTATAGAATGTAGTTGGTTGTTGTCATAGTAAAGAAGATGGCCTGGCATTGAAATGAGAACATAATTAAAATTATTTTCACTTTTCTCAGGACTTGGAACAAACTGTTACTTAAACCTTTTCTTAGAGGTATTACACCTAACAAGCTCTCTTGAGAGGGATGGAGGCAAAGCAGCTAAGCTATCAACAAAAATGCCGAATGGCTGCATTCCCTGGGGTTTGCTTAAATTTGAAAGTAGGTAGGAACTGTGAAGAAATATAATGCAATCTAGTAAAGAAGCTGCAGTATAACTCCAGTGGCCTCAGACACAGTAATGTACCTGTATAAAAATCTCATATTAACCTGAAATGTAGGTAGCATCATCGTAAAACACTCTGAAGTTGCTTAGCTTATACTCGTCCTTGATGTATCATCTTCAGTGTCTTGTGATGTTGAGATGAGTTTGTGCTGTAAACTCTGTTGCAATGGAAACTAGGTCTTTTTATTGGTTGTGGAAAAGGCCCTGTGAACATTTCTGGGCTGTTTGTGTTAGATTATTACATGCTAAATGCAAAATGACCACTGAGCTGAAAAAGCAGGCAAATGGTGTTAAGTTCTTGGTCTTAATTGTCTGGCAGGTTAAGGTTCACTAAACCACTGAAGCCACTTGTGGTCTGAGGTTTTGTTTTTCTTTCCTGCCCATATGAATGTGTGTGTGTACACAATGGAGTCATAACACTGGTCTTCCAGGATTTTAAACAGATGGAGGGAGAAACAGGAATTCCTGGGTGTTTCCAATGCTGCCTGTTTCTTTTATTTTTATCTGGAATGCTGATTAATCCAGGCAACATTTGTTTTATTGTAACCCTTTCTCAGAATTTGTGAATATCTTCCAGTACAGGATTGATAGTAATAGTTTTGCAGAGACACAGACAGTTCTTCTGAAACTTAGATTGTTTTGTTTGTTGTTTTGAGGAGGAGCTGGATACAGGTTTCATGTTGAAAAGCATGCTTGAATTTGAGCAGGAAGTTTTCCAAAATAAATGGACCTGATTACCTTTGGTGGCTTTCAGCAGATTCTGGAAGATGATACCCTAAGCAGATCCTCTTATCTAAAAAAGAATGCAGCTCTTCATTGAATTAATAATAATCTCTATTATTGCATTACACTTTCAAAAAAGGAGCATAGTGCTATGGAGATACTTAGATTTGTACAACAGCTTTGAACAGAAGGGGACAGATCTGCTGACAACTGCTGTAGGCTGAGGTGCATCTCTCTCGCTCTATGGTAAGCAGTGCTTCAAGGGCCCTGACAGGATGATGGGGAGAGTTTATTCAGCAAGGCTCTAATAAACCTAGAACCACTGTATTTCTGCTTTGAGCTGATTGGGAAGACCAGGAGCCATTTTGGTTTGGAAGTCATGCTGGCATGAGTTTGCCTGAGTAGTGTGTCAGGGCAGGTGCTTGGGGATAGCCTGAACTAATGGGAGTCTCTGGCTCCTAGGCAGGGCTGGCTTACAGCTTGTGGGCTCAGCACAGCCTAGAGAGCAGGGTTCTAACACAGCTGCCTGGCTTGCCTTGCCCGTAGTGACCTAGTGTATGCATTGACATTTGACTTCCAGTAGACAAAAGCTTCCAAGCACCTGAGCTGCAATGTTCTCTAGCTCTGCCTAGTAGCAGTTTTCAAAATGGCCAGTGTGCCTAAATACTGAACTTCCCTTGAACAACTTAATCCTGTGAACCTTTGGGAACTAGGTAGCAGACTGCTCTAAATGTTTTGAGGAAATCCCACAGAATCTCTGGAACCATTATTATGGATTCCCACACATTTCAAAATCTGGGATCAGGTTATTGGTGTCTTGCATGTTGGACCATTATGAGAATTGTAACTTGCAGGAGTAGATCTGCATTTTATATAGTGCCTTGAGCTTTACTTTTTTAGTGTGCTGTGAAATTCCTTCAGAAAACTGTTTTTATTATTAATTGTAATAATAATGATAATATGTTTTGTTTTTTAAAAGTATTAAGGGACATTTCCTTGTACATTTTAGGTTTCTTGATGTTTTCATTGGAGCAGAGATTTATTGTGAAAGAGGTTCCAAAACACCGAACACTGACATTATGATTGTGTTGCTTCAATTCATACGCAAATGTGCACATGCAGGAATCCTACTACAGACAATTCCAGCCTGTCAGAAAAGGTGTATCTATGATTTTACTTAAAATGCCTCTGTGATTCAGGGACCTGTGCTGGTTAATTATCTTCTGTGTTAGTCTGTACATGTGTATAATGCAAGAATGGGATGCTGCCAGCTTGCTTGTCTGTGTTAAATATTAAATTACCAGATTTGTATATATATTTTTAAATAGTGTGTTACTAGGCTCAGGAAATTAAAGGTGAAATATTACAAAGCTATCTCCACAAGTGCTATTACCTCCTTTAAAATAGAATTTCATAATTACTTCATGTACATACATGTACCTGTGTCTAGCTATTGTCTGAAAATGTTTGTTTAAAAAAAATAAACAGGTTTAAAAAACCTTAATGAAACAGTTTTAACACCTGAATAAAATACAGCGAATGATGAGTGTCAATGGAATAGATTGTTGTGTGCAGGTTCCAGTCATTTGAAATTTTCTGTTTTTTGTAAATGTTCGAAACTTAAGTAATATTGAAGGCATGAAGGTACCTCATTTTTAGCCAAACTGAGGAAAGAAACAGTGAACACAACACAAAGTTCACATAAGTGAAATACAAAAATGTCGCCTCTTCTAGCAGTCGAGGTGTATATATCTAGAAGGAGCTCAGGAGTAGACAGTGAGCAGGGATGCTGGTGTTCAGTTTGAGCCCAGTAATCTTCTCAGCCAAAGCAATAACAATTTGCAAGTTTTCAGGGATAATTTTTCTTACGGCTGTTCATTCTTCTTGTGTACTGTCTCCTGTTCAAAAAGTAATGCACTGACTGCCATCAGGAGTATTATTAGGCTTTAACTGGGACCAGGCTACTGAAAGAGTGCTCTGTTATTCAACAAATCAGGTAGGCATCATGGCTTAGTAACTCACAAACTGTAGCCTCAATCTACAACTTCTGTATTGCACCACCCGTAATGTAGATTCCACGCTGATGTGTGGATTACCTAATTGCAATATAACCTACTGAAAACATGAAACTTTATAGTCAACTGGTTTTCTATGTAAGACTATGGCGATTTAATTTTCATGACTGTATTAAAATGCCATTAATGTGTTTTGTAACTACTCTTCTATGATCCATTAATTGTAAGAGATGAAATTAGGTGTGAATGGAGCTTACATTCTGAATTCTAAAAGACTTGATTTGCAGTAAGTGTGTAATCCTCAGGATCTGGTCTTAAACTGTCTCATTTGATAATGTAACAAAATTGATGATTCCAGTGTCTTTAAAAATTAGTATTGATAAAATCCATTGTGTGTATAATTATAAAGATTCTATTTCCAACCAACCTCTTTTGTTGGTGCTATATTGCATTAGTGTGCTGAGTTGCAGCAAAGCAATATGAATTGAAATAATCAGCTGCATCCTGCAACAACAGGGAATTACTATAATATTAGTCTTATTTACAGCATAAGTAAAATCAAGTTCTTATTCAGATTATTTTTGCTAAATAAATATACAGGTTAATTCTGGTATAGTTTTTCTGATTAATCATGGCAGTTAAACTGCAGGACCTTTGACCTTTCCTCCAACAACATCAAACTTGCACATAGATGTGAGACAAACTGAGATAAACTCTTCCTGTGTTTCAAAGAGGGTAGTAAAGCAAAACTAAATAGGTGTATGTTCACTGGAGTTGTGTTAGTGGCTCTAATATTTCGATACGGAAGTTGTAATATTTTGATAAAGCAGTTGTAGCATTTCAATTGATAACCTTTCTTGTCTAAATTTAGGTTTCTGAATTTCTGTTTTGTAGGAAATCACCCCCATATGCTTAGTTCCCTTTTTGTTCTTGTTGCTGGTTCTTCACATAAAAATGTTTACACCAGTCTATAATGCTTTATTTTCTAATAATAGAAAATGGGAAAGAGTTAATTTTACCCTTCACTCAACTTCCCTTTTGCAGGGAGCTCCACGTAAGGACACAAGCAGAAGTTTATGATGGCTGTCACTTTTTCTGCTGCATGTCATTAATTTTAAGGGGATAAAAATGATGTCACAATTTGTGGTAATCTGCATTAGAATCAGGTTCATTTATGATTGATGTCTAAGTGTGGTTTGGTTTGAAATTGTTGTTTGCTTTTCAGGTTGTTTTTGTTTGCTCTTCAGTTTGAGTGCGGCTTGAAAGAAGGTATGACAATAGAAGGGGCATGGAAGATGATAACAGGAAAAGAGAAATTATGTGTTGAAGCTTTTGTGGCTTTGAAGTTCAATAAAGGCAAATAGTAGAGGCATGCTGTTACTTAACAGTGTCTCTTCAATTTAAACATTTCAAAGTAAAATGTTGTTTTGCATCTTTCCAAAAATCCAGATAGCAAAACCTACTTGTGGTGTTATTACTGCAATGAGCGTCAACTAACTTATAATTCTAGTTGAATGGGAGTTGCACAATTTTTCTGAATTAATCTATTGTTTTATTTAGTAGTGCTTTCCATGACTACCCAGTCTAATGACAAAACTCTTACTGATTTTTGCAGGAAATGCAGTTAGTCTGTAGTAAACCTGGAGAATCTATAGGTACTGTGTTGTAGAAAGATGGCTTCATGTTCAATGTGCTGAAAGACTGCACAGAATAGGGTTTTATGCAGGCACTGTACATGCACATGCTTTGTTCTGCCGACTGCATGATTCTGTTTTTACTGGAAGTGTTATTCTGGATGCTTTGCTCTAAAAGGTTTCTCTATTTTTCTTGCAGCTATCACATTCTTCCCCCCCCCCCCCAACTCATATCCCTTGTGTTTCTAATTAATATTTCAAAATCACTGTTTGTCCTCTGTTCTGAATAATCTGAATTTGTTTGAATTCCGGTAGCAGACCTCACCTGCGAATGCAAAACAATATTATATTCAGTACTTAAAACCAAATAATTTCTGTGTATGGCTTTATTCTCAAACTATATTCAGGTTTATATTTGACAGACCTTGAGTTGTAAGAACTGTATTAAGCAAAAGTTTTAATCTCTACTTAGGCTGAGTAAGCAGATACCGTTATCTAATCAGTTAAACACACTGCGCTTCTTTATAGCTCTCTACAGGAGGATAGAATTAAAAAAACCAAGCAGTAAGTAAATATCTCAGAAGATATCTGTTCATTAAAATGTGCTTCACCTAGAAAAGTGTTCTTAATTTGCAGATTTCCTGTTTGCTCTTAGGTTACCAAATCATATGTGGATGTGAATTTCAAAGGCAAAGCTTAATCGCTGCAAAGATTTTGCTACCTTTTGTGTGCAGTTTTACTGTACTGCTTTTTTTTACCTTAAAATTGATCATGTAAAGTAACTGCAGTAATGGAATAACAGATAAAAGGCAAATTAGAGCCAAATGCTTTGGAAAAATAAAAGCTTTATGACTTAAAATTTGCTTTTGACATTTTCAGTTAGCTGATTTCCTCAAGAAGTGTCTCTTTAGTGTACAATTGCCCATATTTTAAAAAAGCAGAACTATTTATCTTTTCTGAATAGGAGCAAGATATGATTTAACCAATAATACATTGAAATAATCAAGATATGAAGCAGAGATATTATACATATAACATGACAACCCCTTTTTTTTTTTTCCTTCCTCCTTTGGCAGAAGACATCAGGCTGACAGCAGCAAAATAAAGGACATATTTGTGGGTGAATTCTTTTGTCTCCTTGTCAAAGACTTTGAATATTAACTTAGGTGTTTCAGATCCAGGAAAGTTTTTCAGTAACATAATTTAGTTATTGCCTTGGTTCCTTGCTTTCATGCTTGGTTAGATTGTCTCTTACCATGAGCAAGACTGGCACATGTGGAGATATGTGGCAGCTTGTCTGAGGACACTTAATTTATGGCTCAGTAAACATCCAAAACGAGAGAAATGTCAGCATGGTCCTCTTCCTGAGAGCCACAAAACAGGTAATTGTCCAAAGCTACTGTACTTGGAACTTAATGAACAGATCCATGTAAGTAATTCTTACTATATTAAGTCAATGTCACCTTGATTCCTGCTGCAAAGCACTTGTAAATTTTAAAACGTAATAACCTTTGTTTCTCAGCTGTGCAATTGTGTAATGTAAGTACGTTGCTCTTAATTTATATCACAAAGCAGATGAATTTATTTTTTAACTAAAAATCAAATTCCCACACTTGCATTTCACAAATGTATCTGTGTTTTGGTTTTTTTTGGGATTTTTTTAAAGTATTTTGATATGTATTTGAACCAAAATTCTTATATATATACCGAATATACCGAATACCGAAACCGAAAGTGCTTCACTAAACCTCCCTTCTTGAAAGATCTTAATGAGACTGTTGAAATTATATCTTGTTCGATGTCTGTGTTAATAAGTTTAAGTTTGATGCATGAGATGTTAATGTTGCAACTTGACAAGCTTAAACATGGAATTACTGATATCTGAGCTGCAATAATACTTGTGAGGAGGGGTCTTCCAGTGTATCTTCGGTAGTTAGTAATATTCAACACTTAGTGCTTTTGCTGTACATTATTTGTGGATAAATCAACTGGCTTCACAGAACGTGTTAGATAGCTGTAAGCATATCAATGTTTGTCTTTGTGTGGAAGGAAAACTTGGATCTAATATCAGGCCTCAGAACTGATAAGAAGAAGTAACTTTTGAAATTGAGAAGTTTATCAAATGATTGAGCCTTTGTATTCAAGTTGGAAATTTACCTTGTATACTAAATGTATGGAAGAAATTAGTTTGCTAGTTTTGTGAATCTCAGGGTCACAGCTATAGAAAGAGAAATCCAAAACACTAAATGAAGCAAATTATGAGATTCCTGTTGGTTTAAATATTTAAATCAAGGCTGAATACTAGTCTAAAATATGTAGTTGAGCTAACCTAGACGCATGTGGGCTCAACTCAGAAATTGTGTTAGATTCTTTGGGCTGTGCAATGTAGAAGGTCAGTAAGGGTGATCCAACTGCCCTCTATAAATGCTGTTTACCAGAAACATATGTTTGTCTAAATGCATTTGAAGCAGCACAAAACAGCATTTAATTGAAACGAGATGTCTATAGATTGCATGGGTTGGAATAGGCAGATAATTGTGAAACTGCAATTAGATTGGATGGATAAAATGAATGGATTTCTAGTTGCAGAACTAGCGGACTGGTTTTCTTTGGATATTTAGTATCCAAAACAGGACTCTAAGATATTTATCATTTGATCTCCAATGTACTTAAAGAATTTGGTTGCCTGGGGAAGGAAAAAAGGGAAGAGGAAAGAAGGGGCAGGCTAAGGAATCTGAAAATGGGCTGCCAAATAGATACCCCAGCCTGGGAATGTGCCTGTACCCTGTTCACACCCACACTTGGTTGGTTTGCCACACTGGAGTCTAGTGGCAATACAAGAAACTTCATAGTGATATTGCTGGTAGACAAAAAATTCTGAGTCAAGCAAAGTGGATTCCTCTGTTGTCTTGATCACTAACAACCCCCTGTAGTGTTACAGACTTGGGGAGAAGTGGCTGGAAAGATGCATTTCGGAGAAGGACTTGGGGGTGCTGGCTCATATCCAGCCAACTGGATATGAGCCAGCAGTGTGCCCAAGCAGCCAAGAAGGCCAACAGCATCCTGGCATGTATCAAGAACAGTGTGGCCAGCAGGAGCAGGGAGGTGATTGTACCCCTGTACTCGGCACTGGTGAGGCCTCACCTTGAGTACTTTGTCCAGTTTTGGGCCTATCACTACAAGAAGGATGTTGAAGTACTAGTACGGGTTCAGAGAAGGGCAACAAAGCTGGTGAAAGGTCTGGTGAGTTTCTTCTATGAGGATAGGCTGAGGGAGCTGGGATTGTTTAGTCTGGAGAAGAGGAGGCTCAGGGGGGACCTCATTGCTCTCTACAACTACCTGAAGGGAAGTTGTAGGGAGGTGGGGGTCGACCTCTTTGCCTTAGTTAAAGATGACAGGATGAGGGGAATGGTTCAAGTTGCGCCAAGGGAAATTTAGGTTAGATATTAGGTTAGATATTAGGAAGAATTTCTTTACAGAGAGGGTAGTTAGGCATTGGAATGGGCTGCCCAGGGAGGTGGTTGAGTCCCCATACCTGGAGGTGCTTAAAAGCCATGTGGATGTGGTGCTGGGGGACATGGTTTAGGGACCCTGGCAGTGTAGGGTTGATGGTTGGACTTGATGATCTTAAAGGTCTCTTCCAGCCAAATGATTCTGTGATTAAAAGATAATTTCACATGAGTGTAAATGCAAAGGCTTTTAAATCAAATAGGTGATTTGTATTATGCAGCATCTTTGTCTTGTTTTCTGACTTTTGGTATTCCCTGTGGTGATATTTAGAGGTGAGGTATAGGACATCATTTCCTATCTCCTTGAAAATATCCAGAAACAGTAAAGTGAGTGAATTAGGAAAATGTAATTTTGTAAAATTGTTAGTTAATCTGAATAATACATTTTAACTTTAGATAAGCCATTAATCTATATTTACTCCCAATAATATTTTGTACTTTTCCAGTTAGTGACATAATTGTACTGTTTTATTTATTCTTAGGAACTGCTGGTCTTTGTCCCATTGCTTTGCCTATAACTCCATGTGGGAAGCAGTTATCTGTTCCAATGACAACAAGTTGACAGGAGTAGGGCCTTGATTTATATAGGGAATGTAATGGGTTGCCTGTCATGAGCCCTAATCGCCTTATAATGTGTCAGAATGTAGTAATGACTTTTCCCATATGTAGAAATATTTAAACAGATGCCCATGGGAAAAATGGAGCAGAGTAAAGTAAATTGAAATGAGTTTAAAGATTCACGACCTTTCTGTCCTACATATCAAATTCATTTTTCTGAAATGCTGTTCATATTGTGCTGAATATTAATTGCATATTGCATATTCTTTATTCATAATATACCACTGATAATAACATAAAATTACATTTTAAACTCCCAGTGATACCTTAGTTTAATGTTTCATTTACTTTTCTTCTTTAACTAATCTCAGTCCTCAGAACAAATTTGATTAAAATCTTTGCATTTTATTAAAAAGAAATGGGCTACAATTTATCAGTTTGGTCCCATAAGTAGCTGGTATTAAAATTGTCTTTCTGGGGTATGCCTTTCATTGCAATGCAAATTTTAGGGGATAGCTGATGAAAACTCAGAAATACCTAGAATATCGAAATGTGGAAGAGATTTCCTGCTTTAGTTACTGCTTTCTCGTTTACCAGGTGAGCCAGTTTATCTCCTTTCTCTTGTCTCTTGATGAAGGTCTAGTAATTATGAATTTGTGAGCTTTGGAATAGTATCTTGGTCAGTGAGGAGTGAGAATGTGGTGATCTTTTCTGCTTAACTCTTTTCCTAGGGCTGTTTGCCAGGGGACAGTCCTTCAGCCTTTGCCAGCTGTCGGACAAGTGGTGAGAACTTGCTCTGGGCTCCTTCTGTGTATGTCAGTGGCAGGATCTTTAGGATGGGAGAGCACAGCCATGTAATTTGTCCTGCAGCTGCTATCTGATACTGTCTCCTGCTCAAAAGAGGGTTTCTCACTTCTTCCTGCAAAGCAATCAGCAAAGCCTTGTATATGTTCCAGCATGGGGTGAAGGCTCCTGAGGTTAAATGTTCTCCTTCCATTGTATAAATGGAATTGTGGAGCTGTTTCACCAGCATGCAGCAAGTTGTTCATGTTTAGACCTTGTTTCTTTACACATAATATATATTGCAGGGCTATCTGGAGCAATTGCTACAAGTGTGAATGTCAGTCGCTGTTTTTAGGATGCAGTCAGTATGTCGCTCTTCGCTTGTGCCAACATAACGGAGTTCTTGAAATCTTGCAGTGCAGGGGTACTAAGTGGTTCTGGGTAGATGTCTCAAAATCCTCCCTTTGAAGATTTTAGGAAAAACTAGATGGACCAGAAAGTTCATAAATGTGCATTGATTCTTGATGGAGGTTATTTAATGATAAAGTGAAAAGTGATCTTTTTGTTTGTATAAGACAAAAATGTGTTTACATTTAGAATTTGAATGAAAAGTCTTGTAACTTTACACTTTTTTTGTTGTTGTTGTTACTTTGGCTTCGGTTTAAATTTTTATTGGTTTAAACTTCTTGATTTTCTGTTGAATTAGGTGATTTTCTTAGCCCATTTTGATGTTATCCATTTCTGTGTAATTAGAATGTTGTAATCTTCTTGTTTCTTGGTCTGTGAGATTGAGGTAATGATATCTTTCTGGAAAGTATGATATAACCTTGTTAACTGATTGGATAATTGTTAAGGAGAAGTTCACTTATCAGCAAGTAAAATTTTAAGCATAGGTCTTTTCCAAAACTAGAATTATAAAAAATCCCCACTTTTGAAATACTTGCATTTATTTTTTGGGTTATCCTTCTCTGTTATTGTATGGCTGATTAAATTCATTCAAAACATGATTTGCTGCTTATATAGTGACAGAGCTTTGTTGGAATTGTGAGTGAAGGAAATTCAATGCTGTCTGTGCTGGCTTTTTTTAGGTCCTTTGAGCACCCATTAATAAGTTAGCTGCTCACTTGCTAAGCACTTTCAACAGTGTGAATGAGCAAACATCTGCTTTTACTGCTTGCACCTATTTCTCATAGTGATCCTGTTTTTCATTCATGATTAGTTTTATCTCTTGCCCCCTTATCTTGATTCTGCAAAATCACAGTATTAACTTAGTACATAATCTCCAAAGCATCAGTCCTTATCTCATCATCATCAGTATAGCTGTTCATTGGTCATGAATGTAGAAGCTTGTCTTCTGAAGCCCAGTGCACCTCTGTTGGTCCTTCGGGAAGGAAGGACCTGACTGTGTCAGAGCTAGGGGAATTTGATGGCTCAGCTGGGAGGTAAAATTAACTGTGCAGGGTCTGTACCTGTGTACAGCTCTCTTGTGAGGAATTGGATTGAATTAAAAATGTTCTATCCATGAATGAATTTCAATCATGGAGAAAGACTCTCAGCTCCAGTTATGAGGCGCTTTTTTTTGTTTGGTTGGTTTGGTTTTTTTTGTTCAGAAGATTCTTGGCTTTTTTTTTTTTTTAATGTATGTATATTTATGTGTAGCAGAGTAATACATAGTACAAGTTTCTGTACCTTGGAGATTCCTTACTGTAGACAAAGTGAAAACTTTGTTACTCTCCTACAGTGTGCAGGAAATAATATAGAAATATCCATTGGCAGTTCAGAAGCAGGGAAGGTGTTTGAGAGATGAGATTACATGCTGAAGTTTCATGGTTTTAATTTTAGTTGTAACAACTGAATTCCAAAATGTGATAAATGCTAAACAGAAAACTAAATAATGCTTTCAGTTGAATTCATTTGGCCTTTTTCCTTTCTTACCAATATTTCAATAATTGTAGCTTCTTGGCCTTTTGTGGGGAAGACTGTTTCAGGAAATTACGTGTTTTCCCTTGAAAACTAGCATGCAAAATAACTGCCTTTGGGATACTGGGACTGTTTAATTGTCTAGAAAATAGTGTGGCAAAGTACTTGCATCACATCTGGTGGTAACTTCTTATCATTTTTCAGATGGAAGGGCCTCACCAAGGAAGTGAGACCGCTTTGTGCCATCTGATGGTTTCATTGTGGTCTCTAGATGTAAAAGCTAGAGGTAGCAGGAGCAAGCAAGCAGAGCTGGCATTTCTGCCACATAGTTTTGTGTCACTTACCCAGTTGTCTTCTCATTCTTGTCTGACAAGCCTTTATAAGTTGACTCAGCCTGTATTATTACTTTCATTTCTTACTATTGCGTCATTCTTCCTTAACATTCTTTTCTTAAAACTTTGAGTAAAAAAATCTTGAAGGCAAATAGAAGTTTTGTATTGACTTGAATGACATGGCACTTCAAACATACACTTCAAACATACAGTAGTAAGATTTATTTTGCAGAGCTCTTGTGATGCAATGTGTCAAATGGTTGTTTTGCAATTTGCATATATCTTCAGTCTGTATATCTGCGTGTGCTAATCATTGCCGGTGTTAATAAGTTAAGGATGGATTGAGAGAGTTGCTTTAAAACAACGTCTTCATTGGTGCTGATTTTCAGACTAGGCATCAACCTTCTTTGTGAATGGCAATGACAGATTGTTTACTCACTAATGTCACATGTAAAAATCATGCATATATCAGTGTTCGAAAATACCTGTTTGAAAATAAATTTTCAAATAATTTCACAAAATGTTAATAAAGAAATTTGCCATGATGATATGAGCATAAACTCTGGGTAGTATTCCTGCCTCAAGTTACTTTGGTACTCATTTCCACACCCTCCACCCCCACTTTAGGCTTGAGTGAGTCATCATGAACTATCTGCATGGATTAAAAACAGAAGTACAGTAGTGATGTTTTTGTCACTAAGTATTTGCTCTCTGGGAGCACCAACCTAGCTGTTGGCCCTGGATGAAATCTTGCTGANTGGAGTCAGAAGATGCTGTCTGTGTATCACTTAAATGCTATTGTTCTGTCTACCACCCGTATCATGCTGGATAGGTTTGAAAATACAGTGACCTTTGGAGACTTCATTTTTGTGGAAGAGAAATACTGAAAGAGTTGATTTATATCTATAAATGCAAATGCAGCCATTCATAATTTGATGATTAATAGAATTGAAGGTCCATTATTCATTTCTTCATTAAATATCTGGAAGAAGTTGCAGAATGAGATTCCCTTGCTTGGTATCTCTACTGTGTCAAGGTAGTGAGTGCTATTGTGGTTGAGCTTCTGCCCCTAGCAGATGCTGTAGCACTGCAGATTCTTTAGTGATACAGTTGCTATATGGGTTAGTTCACTAGGGTCTCTCAATGATGCTGCTGGAGAAGTTTTAATTTCTGTTCACTTCCCAAAGGTCTAACACGAATAATATCTACTTCATGGATTAGTTGAATATCAGATTTTCTACTAGGAAAGTCTGTATGTAGATACACCCTTGTGCATACTCATGCAAGCACACCCATTATTACTCAACAGTTTACTGAGTATTATACTAAAATCAGTAGACACTTCTGAAACCTGCATTTTGTTTTGAAACAGTTTCCCCCCTGTAAAATGTAAATATTAAAAACAGAAATAGGGATTTGGAAACTTGAAAATTTCTACTTAATGCTTGACTTGTACATGTGACAAATCAGTATTTCTTATTCATTGCATCATGTCTGTTCTGTTCTACTTGGACCCCTCAAGAATTTGAAATTAGAGTGTACTGTTCCTAACATAAGAGCAGGAACACACATTAGATGAAGATGGGACAACAAATGGAAATTCTGAGGTATTTCCTTACAGATCTGTGTCTTTTATTTTGCTGTATTCATTCTTATGTAACTATGATCTTGTATTTCTCTGTGATGTGCTCTACTTTTGTACTTCTCTGGCAAGGGGGTTGGACTTGATGATCTTCAGAGGTCCCTTCCAACTCCTAACATTCTGTGATTCTGTGAACTGTGCAGCATATATTAATAATATATACATTAATGTAGGATATGATTTATATTACCAGGTATGGTATTAAGATTAGCTGTTGTTTACACAGGCCAGTGATAAGTGTTTCAGGATGGTCAGTATATCCTATTGCACCTAAGGTGTTTCAGTGTCTCCATCAGGAAAATGGTACTTTTAGAGCTTTGTAATTTAAGTTTGTACATCTAGTGTTAAATCTTGGTTTGAAACTTCTCACCATAGAAGGAACTACTATTTCTTTAAGTTTTAAAAAATCTAATTTAACACTTCCCTCCACTTTGGTGACTGCAAAGTAGAACTTGACAGGCTTAGAATATGTGGGTTATAACATGTATCTTAGGCNACTACATCTGCCTCCTTTTTGATGAGGTTAGAAAAAATATCTAGATGAAAGCTTTTATATTATAGAACAGATGCATCAGGTTATTTCTTTAGCAGGTATAGTTTCACATATTGATGACATGAGTTACCTAGCTAATGACCTGGGGATTATTCAGGGGTTTGTGTGCTGTCTTTTTCAGAAAATATGAAGGGGAAGCCAGAGACCACTTAATTAAAAGATGAAAAACACTGTGCAAAAAGGAGGCAGATGTAGTAAAAATCTGAAGACTTAAAATAACATTTTAGCCATACTGCCTTATAGTGAGATTACATTATCCTGTCAGTGTATTGGAGGAAACCATATGGCTGCTGCCTGAGACTGCAGCGTGGAGATGTATGGGGATCTCACCATACTCCACTCTACTGGTCTCTTATCTATCCTCATGTGACAAATAATTCTTCTCAGCTTGTCAGCAGTGACAGCTGAGACTTTTTGCCTTAGACACCTTGACAGTACTTGTATTAAGGAGCCAGGGCCATACACTCCATTAAGTTTTTGTAAAATGAACTGTCTTCTACTTGCAATCTCAGTGATCCTGGCAGTGTTTGTGAGCTGCAATCCTCCCCACCTGCCTCTTGCTCAAGCAAGTGCCTTCAGCTTCCTGACAGGAGAGAGTCGGAACCTTAATGGAGCCTTCGGGGCACAGTCTCTCCTTAGAAAGACAAGATGGGATTCTGCAGACAGTGGATGTTTTAAATGGTGATCAAAGTGTACTGTGGAAGACAACTAATTTCTATGAAATGAAAATAGATGTAATAGTATTGGGGTTTGATAGGCAAGCAATGGCCATATAGAAATAAGTGGAAGGTACTGCTGTATGGAGTCAGAAGATGCTGTCTGTGTATCACTTAAATGCTATTGTTCTGTCTACCACCCGTATCATGCTGGATAGGTTTGAAAATACAGTGACCTTTGGAGACTTCATTTTTGTGGAAGAGAAATACTGAAAGAGTTGATTTATATCTATAAATGCAAATGCAGCCATTCATAATTTGATGATTAATAGAATTGAAGGTCCATTATTCATTTCTTCATTAAATATCTGGAAGAAGTTGCAGAATGAGATTCCCTTGCTTGGTATCTCTACTGTGTCAAGGTAGTGAGTGCTATTGTGGTTGAGCTTCTGCCCCTAGCAGATGCTGTAGCACTGCAGATTCTTTAGTGATACAGTTGCTATATGGGTTAGTTCACTAGGGTCTCTCAATGATGCTGCTGGAGAAGTTTTAATTTCTGTTCACTTCCCAAAGGTCTAACACGAATAATATCTACTTCATGGATTAGTTGAATATCAGATTTTCTACTAGGAAAGTCTGTATGTAGATACACCCTTGTGCATACTCATGCAAGCACACCCATTATTACTCAACAGTTTACTGAGTATTATACTAAAATCAGTAGACACTTCTGAAACCTGCATTTTGTTTTGAAACAGTTTCCCCCCTGTAAAATGTAAATATTAAAAACAGAAATAGGGATTTGGAAACTTGAAAATTTCTACTTAATGCTTGACTTGTACATGTGACAAATCAGTATTTCTTATTCATTGCATCATGTCTGTTCTGTTCTACTTGGACCCCTCAAGAATTTGAAATTAGAGTGTACTGTTCCTAACATAAGAGCAGGAACACACATTAGATGAAGATGGGACAACAAATGGAAATTCTGAGGTATTTCCTTACAGATCTGTGTCTTTTATTTTGCTGTATTCATTCTTATGTAACTATGATCTTGTATTTCTCTGTGATGTGCTCTACTTTTGTACTTCTCTGGCAAGGGGGTTGGACTTGATGATCTTCAGAGGTCCCTTCCAACTCCTAACATTCTGTGATTCTGTGAACTGTGCAGCATATATTAATAATATATACATTAATGTAGGATATGATTTATATTACCAGGTATGGTATTAAGATTAGCTGTTGTTTACACAGGCCAGTGATAAGTGTTTCAGGATGGTCAGTATATCCTATTGCACCTAAGGTGTTTCAGTGTCTCCATCAGGAAAATGGTACTTTTAGAGCTTTGTAATTTAAGTTTGTACATCTAGTGTTAAATCTTGGTTTGAAACTTCTCACCATAGAAGGAACTACTATTTCTTTAAGTTTTAAAAAATCTAATTTAACACTTCCCTCCACTTTGGTGACTGCAAAGTAGAACTTGACAGGCTTAGAATATGTGGGTTATAACATGTATCTTAGGCCACATGTATGTGTCTGCATTTTTAAAATGTTAGGAGTGATGGAACCAATTTATTTAATTTGTTATGTGTGAAAAAAGCACATACTGAATATTGAAAGAGCAAGTCTTGGGAGAGTTTTAAAGAATGGAGATCCACAGGCCAATAATTGGCTTAATACAAGGAAATGTGTGTTGAAAAGGATGGATTGAGTAATTGAAAATGGGATTATAATATGATGAGTTGCAGCTGGTTCAGGACAAGAGCTGTCACTGAAGCCAAGCCCAATTCTTCAAAGCTTTGCCAGAGGTTAGAAAACCAGAAACAAACCTTTTTGACTGAAGTAATGGCTGAGCTCTGCAGCCCAGGTGTGTAATCTGTGGGGCAGGTTATGTGTTGTTTCTTATTCCAGTAGGTATTCCTGGAGCCCCCAGGATATAGCTTTTTGCACAAACAGTTTTAGATTGTCCTTAGAGTTACTCTAACTACATGTATGTGCTATGAATGGTTGTGCTGCTCTGGCAGCACCGTGTGTGATAATAATGTGACATTATTGTTGGAGACAGTGAACACTTTGCTTTGGGTAACATCAGGTGTAACGTAGAGCCATTAATTCAGAGCAGATGCAGGTTCCAGTGCCTCACTGAAATCTGAGAGGAAGGAAACTCACTCCGACTGTGGCCCTTTAGTCTAGGACACAAGTCACGGCGGAGGAGGGTGAACAAAGGGCTGCATCTGGATTCCTGTCTCCTCTGTATTCCTCAGTATTTGTTTGCACTCATCCTTTACATGCTAGGTGCCCTTTTTCTTCCATTGGCTTTAGCAGTGTATTTGTGTGAGTAGAGGTTTGTGAGTTAGGTTTTGATCTCCTCTACTTTCTGCAGATGTAACCTCTGATGCCAAATTTTTGTAAAATCTGGTTTTGTTCATGCTAAGATACTTCCATGCCAGTATGTTTCTGGAAATAATATTTTCTTCATAACACCTGATAGTGGAAATACTGGCATACCTGTATAAGGTATAGGCCTATATCAGTCTAATTAGAACTCAGATTGAGGGGAAAAAATAGAAAAATGTTTGTAAAGTTAGATTTCAAATAATGAAATGAAAAGACCTGAATAATTACTTTCTGCAATAATAGTTTTTAACAGTAAATATAGTATTCTAAGCTTGACAACAAGGATGTTTAAAAAGTGTTTAATTATAAATTGAAACCAGTACTTCATATTGAGTGTATAATTGGACTGTTTCAAAATATTTTTTTTCTATATTTTTATGTTTTCCTTTTTAGGCTCAGTTTCTTACTCTTTATGTACTGATGTTTATTTTTGTTTTTGAAAGCAAGGATGATGTCACTGTTTTGTACAGACTTGTTAAGTTTGGTTATTTTTCATCTTAAAAATTGCTTATGAATTAATTTGTACTCCAAAACAAGTTGTTGAATTAACAGGTAGTTTGTGACTTTTTTTGATTTTTTTTTTCCCCTAATACTACTTTAGTTCATGTGCTTCTCTTATCCACTACATATAAGAGGTGAAACAGAAAACAGAAAGACTACAAAGGTGTTAAACCCTGGTAATAAAGGCTAGATGTCATTATTCAATCGGAGTCATAGAATCATAGAATGGCCTAGGTTGGAAGGGACCTTAGAGATCGTCTAGTCCAACCTCCCTGTCATGGGCAGGGACGCCTCTCAACTTAATCAAGCTACTCAAGGCACTGTCTAGCTTGGCCTTGAACACCTCCTGGGAGGAGGCAGCCACAGTATCTCTGGGCAATTTATTCCAAAGTCTTGCCACCCTCATACTGAATAATTTCTTCCTAAGTTCCAATCTAAATCTATTCTCCTTCAACTTAAACCCATTTCGCCTTGTTCTATCAGTCACTGCTCTAGTAAAAAGTCCCTCCCCAGCCTTCCTGTAGGTTCCTTTCAGGTATTGGAAGGCAGCTATCAGGTCACCACAAAGTCTTTTTAAAACTGAACAAACCCAGCTCCCGCAGCCTGTCCTCATAGCAAAGGTGCTCCAGTCCCTGGATCATCCTTTTGGCCCTCCTCTGAATGTGCTCCAACAGATATATGCCCCTCTTATGGTGGGGACACCAGAACTGGACACAGTATTCGAGTCTTGGTGATCAGAGCAAGCAGACCAGTTCAGGTTACTGAGTCCTGCCTGCCTCCTGTACAAACATAGGAATTCTGTACCATGTTCCAAAGGTAGCCTTAGATTGTCTTTGGTTCTGGCGTTTAAAAAGGAGGTCATGTCCATATTACATGAAATACAATTTTCTGTGCTTTTCATTTACTTTTTCTAACTTTCTGAGTTCACATTTTAAACTTTGCAAGCATGAATCTCATATGTGAAAGTACTATATAAAAACACATGACTCCATGAAATGGAGTGTGAGGAAAAATGACTCATTACTGTTACAGAATTACTGGAATATTGAAAAGTTGATGGCTCTTTCCCTTTGGCATACCTTTCATGTTAAAAAAAACAAAAACAAAAACAAGAAAAACCAAACCAATAATTTATTTAACTGGAATGCTTAATAGACAAGTTTTAAACTAAAAAGAATGTGGTTCTTTTAATTGACAGTATGTGATGATATAGTCTCATAAATTAACTGTTCTAAAGTACTAATGACCTGGGAAAGGCAGATGTTGTATCCAGCTGTTAAATATTTGAGGTTTTTTTTTAATGGTTCTTTTTTTACAAAGGTAGTTAATTCCAGAGTAAAACCTAAAACCATTTCAGGAAAAAATTTCCTAATGTAGTCCTCAGATGACTGATAAGAACAGGAGTGGGGTAGTATCCAAAGGAAACATGAACAGCTATTATTAATTATTATTTTTTTAGCTAGTTCTAATAGATTTCATGGAGGAGGGAGACATCAAACTTGTCGCTTGTACATTGATGATCTGCAGCCTGTCTACGGAAATTGTAATACTCCATTCCCTCTTGAGTGAAGTCCCAGTACAGAAGTAACATGAGCTGTATTTATGTGTGTGGGGAAGGAAGAAAGACAAGATAGGATTGGGGAAACAGCAGGTTGAGGGAGGTGATTCTGCTGCTCTACTTTTCTCTGGTGAGACCCCACTGGGACTACCGTGTCCAGCTCTAAAGTCCCCAGTACAAGAAAGGCATGGACCTATTGGAGCAGGGCAGAGGAGGGTTGTGAAAATTATCAGAGTGCTGCAACACCCCTCCTGTGAAAGGCTGAGAGAGTTGGGGTTGTTCAACCTGGAGAAGAGAAGGCTCTGGGGAGACCTTATTGTGGCCTTTCAGTAATTAAAAGGGGCAAGTCTGAAAGGTGAAGACAGATGTTTTAGCAGGGCCAGTTGCAACAGATCAAGGGGTGATGGTTTTAAACTTGAAGAGGGGAGATACAGGCTAGATAGAATATTTTTTTTTACACTGAGAGTGGTTGCTCAGAGAGTTGGTTGTTGCCCCATCCCTGGAAGCATTCCAGATCAGGTTGGACAGGGCTCAAAGCAACCTGCTCTATTTGAAGCTGTCCCTGCTTACCGAAGGGGGTTGGACCAGATGACAATTTAAGGTCCCTTTCAAACCCTTCTATAATTTTGTGATTCTAAAACCATACCTTTGCTTTCTTAGGCACCAGGCAGAGTAATTGGGGATTGTGTGGTCTATTGCGGAAACAAAGTTGAACTGCAACATGACAGAATACTCTTTCACTGTCCCATAGGTATCTCATCCTCACCATGTTGACAAAGTCTAAGCTTGTCCGGATGTAGATTAAAGCCACATTACATGGCAGCTGAGGATCTGTGTTGCTGCTCAGTGTGCAGCACAGAGATGTCTTCCAGGGTCTGACCTGCGGCTCCTGCTTGGGTTGGCAGAGTTGCTAGAGCATGTGCCAGAGCTGTGCTTCACCGCACTGCATGTGCTGGGTCACAGTCGTTGTTCTGATGAATTGGGCCATTGTTCTTAACCCAAATGTTGGGAGTTAAAGCTCTTGTCTGCCTTCCAGATCTCTGAGGGGATTTTTGACACTCCATAGTGTAAGAGATTTTCTCATATAATAACAATTTGTCATTTTAGGAGCTAGGACTGTGAGATCATAGAATGAATTAATTGACAACAATGTGGTCAAACAATAGGAAGTCTGAGGTAGTGATAAACTTTGCAGTCTGTCTTACTTGCTTCTAGATCTGTTGTTCAAAACCCCAGTGTGCTTCTTGGAGGTCTCTGGAAGTAATGCAGCCAGTGGAATTGTCTGGGAAGGAGTGATTTTTAACAGATTTTGCTGACTAGAAGGAATTTGATTGCACATGTCTGCTTCCAAATAAGGAAGGATGGAATCAGTGTAAGGAAAAGACGGTATTGGTTGTCAGAAACTTAGGCATACAACATGCAGTGCTGCCTCTTGTCCTTATGATACAAAGAACTTAGACTTTAAAGTGATATATTTATTAATATTGTGACCAAATTGTCATGCAAATCAATGGCAACTTTGGAACAAAATTTGGCCAGTGAGAATCACAGAATCACAGAATCACAGAAATTAGGGGCTGGAAGGGACCTAGAAGATCATCTAGTCCAACCCCCCTGCCTGAGCAGGATCACTTAGACCAAGTCTCTCAGGAACAGATCCAGGCGGGTCTTAAGTGTCTCCAGAGATGGAGACTCCACAACCCCCCTGGGCAGCCTGTTCCAGAGCTCTGGCACCCTCACTGAGAAAAAGTTCTTCCTTGTGTTAAGCCTAAACCTCTTGTGCTCCAACTTGCACCCATTGCCCCTCGTCCTGTCATTGGACGACATTGAGAAAAGCCTGGCTCCATCCTCTCTACAGTCACCCTTAACATATTTATAAACATTAATGAGGTCTCCCCTCAGTCTCCTCTTCTCCAGGCTAAAGAGCCCCAACTCTCTCAGCCTCTCCTCATAAGGGAGAAATCATGAGTATACTTTATTTAGAAATAATATGTTAAGAGCAGTGACGTAGTTATAGTAAAACAGTTTCCAAGGACTTGGAGGAATAGTTTTTTTTTTCAACTGCTGTGTGTTAATGAGACTTCTGGTAATAGCTGTGACCCAGGCCATGTAGTAGGCACCTGTGATCTGGGGGGAGCAGGTTTTCTATGTCTCCTATTTCCATTACAAGATGAAAGGCACTGTTAAACTGAGTCTGCATATTTCCTTCCACAGAGTAAATGTGAAAATGCTTTGTATTGAATTACAATAGAATTATTTGTTTGAAAAAAGTGCCTTTTTTTTTTAACTTGGGACATTTTTGGTTTTTTTACTGGCTTTACTGGCCAGTAAAACAACCTGGTCTTCACAAACTGGTCTCACATTGTACATTTGACATATTTTCATAATTCTCACAGGGTTTTTTAGTTGGTGTCATCTTTTATACTCCTCTCAACTGTGTCAGAAAGCAGTCATAAAAAAGATTTATTAAGATTTATTAAGACTCCATATGGAAGTCCTTGAGTATTCAGAAAGATTATATGAGGGTTTTAGTGCTGACTTCATTAGCTGGGGATCCTGTTCATATTCAAATCCTATCTGGCAGAACCAGTAAAATAGTGTCAGAGGATTAAAATTTTTTTTTATGTGTGTGAAATAATGTAACTTTTGTAATTACAATGAATACAAAACAAAGAAAAAACCCCACCTTTATCATTAGTCATTACAAAGGAAATGAAAGCATTTAAATTTAAGAGATTGGTATTGTTGGGAGCATTGGGAATCATGCCATGCCAAATGTTTATCCATCTCTTCATTGTGTGAAGTGAGAAAATGCAGCTAGAACAGTCAAAAACAGTTCTTACTACATTCTACATCTATCATCCTAACAAGGAGGAAAAAAAAATGTACTCTGCATTACTTGAAGGTGCTGGGAAGTAGGATGGAGTCTAGTTCTATTATGGGAACAAATCATTTTACCCTTCCTTTAACAGGTCAGTGTTTTACAGCTGCTTTTTTTTTTTTTTCAGTGGATACACCGCACTTAGGTGGCTGTCACTATAATCTGGGTGGTTACCAGTAATACAGTTCTGTATTTCTTACTGCTGAGAAAATGTAGAGGAGAGCTGGGCAGAGAGGTTTCCTCTGCTGAGAGGGGACCTCAGAAGGATCCTCGAGAATGACAATGTCCTGTTTTGGCTTTAACTGAAGGAGAATTGTGTCCATCCTGCTGAATGGAATAAACTGAATTATACTGTGTTTGAAAATCTAAATCAACCAGGTTTAGGTAATCAGGGCCTTGCTCTTTAGGCCATGAAATTAATACTTGTGTAGTTATTAGCAGCATGATTAAAATCACAAGGTAACACACTTCTGCTACCACATTTGGCATTGCTGCTGACATTTCATTGCACTGACAGTCTGAAGAGAGGAGTCACGGAATGTTTTGTGTGTAGTGATGAGGTTATCTGAGTTCTGCGAGTGATTTCTTTGGCTTCTGTACAGGTACTTGCACAGCTGGCATAAATACTGCCTGTGGTCCTCGGGTCAGAGCCCCTGAAGACAAGCTTTGTGGTCCTCCTATCAGTGTCAATTGAAGTGTCTTGGCTTCTTCCTGAGCTGGAATTTTAGCCTGCAACTTGCTTCAAGCAATAAATGAAAAGATACAAATGCAACTGTGTGAAAACAAGAATGCAGCATGATTCTCATTTAGAATAAATATGTTGAGTTGATCAATTTGACAGTTTTGTTGAACTTACGCCACTGATCAAAATAACATTGCTGTTGTCTGTGTTGGTTGTTTCATCAAGCTTACATCGTTTCAGACAGTTCAACTCTTTGCCTAAATAGAACGTTGTTGATGCCTATGGTTGCATTCAGAATTAGTTTTGCAAACCTTTTAGAAAAAAGGATCTGTTGACCTAGGAGGAAGATGAAAAACTTATGTATATTTTTACATTAACAAAAAACCCAAAAGTCTTAAAAAATGGAATATGTATTAACTAGGGATTGATATCAAAAGTTGTCAGCTTCAGGCAGGCTTCTGTGCTCCATCTGCCACTTTTACCAACTACAGTAAAAGATTTGTGGATCTGCTTAAAAGGATGTTCTATTCAACAAGTTATTAGGGGAACAGGCTTCTAAAGTGGTATTATACTAAACATTACTGATTCACAGGTCTGTGTGAAATATTTGCTTTGTTATTTTTTTCCCCAGTGACATTAATCTGGTTTTAAGCATAGGGAACTTCTGTGAAATTGAAGCAATTTTATTTAATTTTGTTGAATAAAGTCTCATATCAGGAGGGAACCAGGAGGCTGTTGATGCTTATTTGGTCATGATCTTAACTTGCATTTAGCTTCAGTGAGAAAAGCTCTTAAGCAGTGCTTGATTTCAAGCACAGTAAACATTGTGATTGTCAGTGAAACTATTCTGCTTAATGTTCAGTACACCTTGAGTGGTGTTTGTGAAGTGCTGTGTAATACCTAATTCTATACAGTTTTATGTACTTCCTTGTCACATCATCTGTTATTGGATATAAAAAAGAGAAATTCTGATATGTAGAAGGCTGGTAAACTGAAGAAGTAGTTGTCTGAGAACTAAGCAAACTGCAGTGAAAGATCATGTTAGAAGTTGGAAGATTGGAAGGTTTTGCTCTTGCCTTCCTGTTTTTCTAAATCATGGTTCTCTCTTGATCCCAGTAGTTTGTGTTAATTTTGTGGACCTTTATCTTTGCATCTATAAAATGCAAGAGTAACAATTTCAACTCCTGGCTTTGGAAAAAAAAAAAAAAAAAAGAGCCAAAAAAACCCTCAACCAACGCAAACCTGTAAATCTATACTGCCTGCCTGGGCTTGTTTGGAAATATGGAAATGAGACCAGTGACTTTCTGTGTGGTGTTGGGCTAATTCATATTAGTTAAGGAAGTTCTGTATCAAAAGCAAACCTGATCTAGTTCTTGATTTGAATTCCTTGAAACCAGATTTGCCAGTATGTTGAAAAGGAGACTCTTATGCTTCCTGATCATAATGGTTTGGAGCCAGAGGCAAAATACTGAATCAGTACAGAAGTGTAAGGTTAAAAGTTGAGTCACTACCTGAATAGGAACCACCCTGGGATGTGTAACCAGTATTTGTTGTTCTATACCCAGTGGACATCTATGCCAGAATCTCTTGTTTTGCTTTCCTGAATGTATGGCAATCCAGTCCATGAATTGCTTACGTAAAGTCTTGTTTGGGGCTATGACTCTGCTGCTCAGGCTGTCAGGAATTCTGTTAGAGGTGCTGCTAATGTTGTGCTTCTCTTTAAATTGAAGAACAATTGTATTTGTAAATGCTTGTGTTTATTTTCAGTATCAAAACCGTGACTGTCACGGTGACCACCCTTCCCACAGAAGTTGCTCTTCTTTTGGCTCAAGCCATTAACAGGAAGAGCAAGTTGTGTTGTATTTTAGAAACAGACCCAGAAAAATAGCTATGGAATGTAGTTTGAGCACCTTACTACTAATTTTCAAGAAACGGGTATTACTCAATGAAGTCAGGTGGCTGAAAAAAGCAAGTAAAAAAAACACAAAACTAGTATTTCTGATAATGTAAGATTTATACAAACCCTCAGAGCTTAGATATTTGCTGATTGTGGTGCTGCAGATGTGCTGGTATGAACAACATGCGCTCTGTTATTAATTGCCCTGTGTCAAATGGAATTCAGAAATTGACTGATATCAAAGTAATATGCAATAGCCATCATTGTGATACAAACGTCTCTAAATATCCTTAAGATACACAAATATTGTCTGATATGACTAGTTATTCCTTAAGAAAGCTGCTGAATATTCACTGTGAAACTGCAAGAAAAAGATTCACTTCACCTATTCCTCAGATTCTAAATTTTAGGCTACTTCAAGAATTACTAAAAAGGAAGGAAAAAAACCCAACCCAAACAAAACAAACCAAAACAAACCTAGAAAAAACCCTGTTCATCTTTGATTTGCATAGACTTCAGACAAACAGGATAATTTTACTACAATTTCTGGTTACTGTGGTTGCCTGTCATGGACTTTATGCCAACATAATAGTTTCGTGAAGCTTACAAAAATAACATTGTCTGCAAATGCAAATATTTATAAGAACAAAAATATGTAAACCTAATCAATTCTGAGAAGACTTATTTGTAGAAATGGGTCTTCCTGAAGCAATGACCATAAGGTTTGTTAGCGTTCAGTATAGCATTGCTTCCAATAACAACCAGTTTATCTTTACAGTAGAATCATAGAAATGTCTGGGTTGAAAGGGACCTGTAGAGGTCATCTAGTCCAACTCCTCTGCTGAAATCAGGGAAATCTTCAACTAGAACAGCTTGCTCAGAGCCTTGTCAAGCCCCACCTTGAATGTCTCCAGGGATGGGGCCTCAACCACCTCCCTGGGCAACCTGTTCCAGTGCTCCATCACTCTCATGGGAAAGAATTTCTTATTTCTAATCTAAATCCACTCCTTTCTCATTTAAAACCATTGCCCCTTGTACTTTCACTATAAGCCTTTGTAAACAGGCCCTCTCCAGTCTTTTCATAAACTCCTTTCAGATACTGGAAGGTAGCTATAAGGTCTTCCCAGAGCTTTCTCTTCTCCAGGCTGAACAATCCCAGCTCCCTCAGCCTGTCCTCATAGGAGAGGTGTTCCAGCCCTCTGATCATCTTCGTGGCCCTCCTTTGGACCCACTCCATCAGGTCCATGTCCTTCCTGTGTTGAGGGCTCTAGAGCTAGACACAGTGTTCCAGGTGAGGTCTGACAGAGCAGAGTAGAGGAGCACAATCACCTCTCTTGATCTGCTGGCCACACTTCTCCTGGTACAGCCCAGGATGCAATTGGCCTTCTTAGCTGCAAGCACACACTGGCTGCTCATGTCCAGCTTCTTGTCTGTCAGCACCCNAAGAAACAATGTTCCAAATATATGAATATTTTCTTGAGCTTCAGGAATTTTTTTTTCATTCAAATCCAAGCTGACACCTTCTCCCCTAGCACTCAACAATTGCATTTTTTGTTCCTCCAAAACCCAGCAATATTTCATTTCAGAAAGCAGTGGCTATTTCCATAGCATAAATAGGTCTGTGTCAAATGGAATTCAGAAATTGACTGATATCAAAGTAATATGCAATAGCCATCATTGTGATACAAACGTCTCTAAATATCCTTAAGATACACAAATATTGTCTGATATGACTAGTTATTCCTTAAGAAAGCTGCTGAATATTCACTGTGAAACTGCAAGAAAAAGATTCACTTCACCTATTCCTCAGATTCTAAATTTTAGGCTACTTCAAGAATTACTAAAAAGGAAGGAAAAAAACCCAACCCAAACAAAACAAACCAAAACAAACCTAGAAAAAACCCTGTTCATCTTTGATTTGCATAGACTTCAGACAAACAGGATAATTTTACTACAATTTCTGGTTACTGTGGTTGCCTGTCATGGACTTTATGCCAACATAATAGTTTCGTGAAGCTTACAAAAATAACATTGTCTGCAAATGCAAATATTTATAAGAACAAAAATATGTAAACCTAATCAATTCTGAGAAGACTTATTTGTAGAAATGGGTCTTCCTGAAGCAATGACCATAAGGTTTGTTAGCGTTCAGTATAGCATTGCTTCCAATAACAACCAGTTTATCTTTACAGTAGAATCATAGAAATGTCTGGGTTGAAAGGGACCTGTAGAGGTCATCTAGTCCAACTCCTCTGCTGAAATCAGGGAAATCTTCAACTAGAACAGCTTGCTCAGAGCCTTGTCAAGCCCCACCTTGAATGTCTCCAGGGATGGGGCCTCAACCACCTCCCTGGGCAACCTGTTCCAGTGCTCCATCACTCTCATGGGAAAGAATTTCTTATTTCTAATCTAAATCCACTCCTTTCTCATTTAAAACCATTGCCCCTTGTACTTTCACTATAAGCCTTTGTAAACAGGCCCTCTCCAGTCTTTTCATAAACTCCTTTCAGATACTGGAAGGTAGCTATAAGGTCTTCCCAGAGCTTTCTCTTCTCCAGGCTGAACAATCCCAGCTCCCTCAGCCTGTCCTCATAGGAGAGGTGTTCCAGCCCTCTGATCATCTTCGTGGCCCTCCTTTGGACCCACTCCATCAGGTCCATGTCCTTCCTGTGTTGAGGGCTCTAGAGCTAGACACAGTGTTCCAGGTGAGGTCTGACAGAGCAGAGTAGAGGAGCACAATCACCTCTCTTGATCTGCTGGCCACACTTCTCCTGGTACAGCCCAGGATGCAATTGGCCTTCTTAGCTGCAAGCACACACTGGCTGCTCATGTCCAGCTTCTTGTCTGTCAGCACCCCCAAGTCCTTTTCTGCAGGGCTGCTCTCTATCACCTCATCTCCCAGCCTGTACTAATAGTGAGGATTGTTCCAGCCCAGGTACAGTACCTTGCATTTGCTCTTGTTGAACCTCATGAGGTTCATCTGGGCCCTCCTCTCCAGTCTGTCCAGGTCCCTCTGGATGACATCCTGTTCCTCTGGTGTATCGACAGCACCACTCAGCTTGGTGTCATCTGCAAACTTGATGGTGCCTTGATCCTGCTGTGAGGCACCATCAATGCACCTGCATTGATAAAAATGTGAACATAGGCCCCAGCATAGGCCCCTGAGGGGACACCACTTGCCACTACTCTCCATCTGAACTTTGAGCTATTGACTGCCGCCCTCTGGATGTGGCTATCCAGCAAATTCCTTACCCACTGAGTGATCCACCCATCAAATCCATATCTCTCCAACTTGGTAAGTAGGATGTTGTGGAAGACTGTGTCAAAGGCCTTGCAGAAGTCTAGCTAGATCACATCTGTAAGTCCTTCCTTATCCACCCATTCACTCTGTCACAGAAAGCCACTAGGATGTCAGGCAGGATTTCCCTTTGGTGAAGCCATGCTGGCTGTTCTTCATCAACTCCCTGTCTTCTGTGTGCCTTATCAGGCCTTCTAGGAGATTCTGCTCCATGATCTAGGCACAGAGGTGAGGCTGACAGGTTGGCAAGTGTCTGGTTAAGTCTATTTACATCATCAAGGAATTTTTAGTTGTGGTGATGGTATTAAGGCAGCTGTGCATCACTCTGCTGCTGTGGAGTGGAGAATTACTGAAATTAAGAGCACAATACTCTTTTTACTGAGAAACTGCAAAGAAGACATGAGAAGGAAAGAGCTGTCATGCTGATGAAGGGCTATGTTGAAGGGCATCGGAATTTATGTTGGAGCAACTATCAGTGAAAATGGTAATTTATCAGGACCCTTACACACCCTTTTTAATTTTGATCTCTATTAGAATCCTGTGAATATGACAATAGGTGTAGGCTTGATAAATGAACCAAAACAGAGCCTGAACCAGAAATGTTTGTACAACTGGTACATCAGATTTAGTTACTGTTTATGGTTGGCTCTGTCTAATATAATAAAATATTGCCATTTATTTTCTATTCAAGGGCCTAGTATTTTCAGAACTTCTGAGACTTGAAGGGCTGTGGAGAGTTAAATGATTTTGCATATCTTAGTGATCAGAAAACAATTTTAAAAAGAAGAGGAAAAAGCCTTGAGACTTTACCTAAAAAAAGCTTATCACATACCTATGTCTGTTTATACAGATATCACTATATAACATATTAATATTGATAAATATATTACGAATGCCTGTATATTTTAATATAAATAATAAAAAAGAAGCACAGTCTCTTCACAGCAGTTTGCCACTGTTATGTGCATCACAGTACATAAAAGTTAACCCTGGTTCTGTGTTTAGATTATTGTTGATGTGAAGTTGACACTTAAGCATCATAAACTATTTATATACTTTTCAGTAGCAGTTACAGAGTGTTGCATTTGCCTCTACCTCTTCCTTTCTCTTACTTCAGAGCTAATAATAGTAACACTAATTTCTGAAGGTTTTCTTTAAAGTTTCTCAGTTGTTCAGCTTTGGTCAATAAATGACATAAGTCCTGTGTCAAAAGAAAAGATTCTCACTAACACCCTGGAGTGTTTAAGCTGATTGGACTCTGGGAGTGATCATAATTGGAGTGGGAATGATGGGCACTGTTCCCTGCTGACCCGTCACTGTGCTTTCTAGAAAAGGTTGGACATACTACATTTTCTCTCTCTTTTTTTTTTTTTTGAATGATTTACAAAGCTATTACAGTAATTTAATTTTGAACTATTGTGAATGTCAATCCACTGCTGTGCTGTTCCTTCAAAAATAAAAATAAAAGAAAAAAATTTCAATTTTTAAAAATGTTAGGGTGCAAATACATCGGCACTACTCATCTGACTCGGTGTATTTGATTCCTCCTGCTCTCTGGAGCTCCTGATCTGGTCTGGTTGTTGCACTGTGAGCTAAGCTGCAGTTTGCTTGTGGATATTGTCCTGATGGTGCCAGTGGGAATAAAATTAGTGTTTATAGCCCTGTGTGACACCCCTCATTGTTTGGAGTTAAGAGTTGGACTCGATCTTAAAGGTCTTTTCCAACTGAAGTTGTTCTACAGTTGAATGAGCTTTTAATGTTCCTGATTCTCAGCAAACCATTAGACCAAAAGGTTGAATGCTACTACCAGACACCGCTCAATGTATGTACTCTTTTTTACTTGAAGTCTCCCTATCTCCTTTCAGAGGGAAAAAATGTCATGTCATCCATTACCACCTACAACTTTTCTTTGCCAGTTTTCTGCTTAAATTAGTTTTTTTTATATTAATTTTCACATTAGCTGTCTCTTTGATGTCATAATTGAGTCTGCTTCAGAGTGAAAGGAAATAAAAAAAACATCAAGGAATGCATTTCAGAGATTTAAGAAGAGGCTGTTTGTGGAATTTCATTGTTTATTAGAACTTTGTATGATTTCTGGTACTGATTTTGGCTCTTATTTACTGTTTTACTTAAATATAGCTGCCTAAGACAGTGACAATATCTAGAAGGTGTAAAGGGACCAAACTATGGTAGCTGTCCTTAAAGAAACACAGAACTGTACTATCTGTGATGCTGATCTTGCTGGAGTTCAATAACTTATCTCCTGATAACTTGTATGAAATTCATGTTAATGACCTGTAGGCAACCTGTAAGTGCCTGATTATTAGAACATTTAAATATAAGAGAACGTGGCATTAAGCATCTTCTGCAGTGGACCACAGATGGTCCATAGAATTCTTTGGATGATGAAGACTAGTGAGTATTTCAAAGCAGTTGAGGC
>VYZU01070817.1:66227-78687 GCA_013401355.1 Ceyx cyanopectus
TTTTTTTTTTTCCTGAAATCTTACTTCTCCTAAAAACAGAATTTCAACACAAGAATCCAAGCTGAGCAATGCAGCTGACAGAAGACAAGGAGTTGGGAAATTATCAGAGAGACATATCTTTCCAATAATATAACCATCTGTGCTTGCTATGGTTAAAAAACCAAATCAAACCAAAACAAAAACAAACCCCCCAACCAACCAACCAAACAAAAAGAAAATGAAAGATTTCTAATTATATGAACTTCCACTGTGGTATAATAAATGCAGTTCAACTGCTTTATATTTTTTTCTGAAAATGCCCAATACATACCAGTTTGTGTATTCAGTATAAGGTTTGAAAGCAGTATAAGTAGAAAAAGAATTTTAAGGTGTTTTACAGGTGCATGTTACTTGCTTTACACACGGACAAAGAAGAATTGCATACATTGGCAAATGAATCTTGAATTCCTGAGCTAGCTGTAAAGATGTGTATAGTGTGACTTGGCCTGTCGATGTTGTAGTATTTTGGATTTAGTGATGTGAATTTTTTGTTTTGTTTTCTGTGATATCTCCACTAAGTTCATAATCTTTGCATTATTTATAGCCATTTGCTTGTTGTGTTGAGGGCACTGTCTCAATCAGATTTAGCAGTAACAGCTCTCAGGAACACTACAACAGACATGGGTCTGTCTGCTACAGAATAATAAGAAAGTAAATAAAGTCTGTTGTGTCTTCCTGCAAGTTTCTTTATCTGCTTTACTTACGGCATTAAATGGACATGTAATTAAAATGCCACAGACTAAAATCTGTGATGATCTAAATTTTCAAGAATCTACATGGGGTTATTAATACAGTTAATTGGGGGACCAGGTAGGATATGAGAATTAAAAAAAAGATGATTAGAAAGATTAGTCAAGAAAGATGGAACCAACAACCTGCTGTAATCTTGTGCCCACAGTCGTGTCCTTCAGTCCTTTAGCAATCTCTGTTTCTAACAGCAGCACTGGGAGAACAGCATTCTCCTTCTGCGTCATCTGGTTTGGAGAAAAGTTATGTTTGCAAGTGCCTCATTTCACTGTGGAAATAGTGGCCGAACGAGGTAAATTACAGTGACTCCATCTTGATTGTGAGAGTAGGGAAAAAAAAATCTCTTAATATTTTTAAAATAACTTTAAGCTGTAAACAAGAGTGAGTTGCTCCAGACACTTTCTGTGTGTTGAATGATCAGGTTGAGAGGCAAAACAATCTTGGAGCTTGCTTCTTTTCATGGTAAGGGTTGGAAGGTGGCAAGATGACCAAGACTTAGAACTCTTGAAGTCAGCAGTGATGTAATATCAAGGAGAGCTCAAGGATGCATTTGCTTGCTTGTGCTAAATAAAGCTATAGAAGTAGATGCAAAATGGGAGACGTTAATCAACTAAGAGCTGTGAGTCCTGAGGTAAGTGGAAGGTGGCAGTGTTCCTTTGAAAGAAAAACTGTTGAGGAGTAGACTTTCAAGCTGTTTATTGTGTTCCCGCCAAAACCCTGCAGCTGCCTGTGGGGGTGCCCTCTGTCAGCTGCCATTCCTGAGAGCCAGCAGCTCAAAGGCTGTGCAAAAGCTGCAAGTTCTGCTTTCAGTCCAGAAAATTGCTCTGGGAAAACTGTATTGTTAGTGAAAATTAACAGGTCAGTATTGTCAGTTTTTATTTTTTCTTTGTTAAATCTGAATCTTTCAACTTCTCACAAAAAGCAGTTTTATACTAAGACTCAACATTGACACAATGGAGCGGTTTCTGTCGCTGGGAGCTTTTTTTTGGTATTGATTCTTGTTTGTTTATAGAGGAAAAGAAAATCAGAAGGATGTGGAATTCTGCCTCCATGGAGATGAACAGAAGCTGTCCACTCTAAGGGCCACAGTTAACGGGAGCGCACTCAATATAAATATCATTCTTTCTTGTAGTTGTGTAATTTGGGTTTTAGCATCTGCCTCTTTCTTAACTGGGTAAATTACAACTGATACAAATTATTATGACAATGACAGTAATTGCAGATTGATAAATTAGAGGAACAAAGATGCTGAAACTAATTTGTTCGCTCCCTGAAATCATCTCAGGCTGCAGTTGTGTGGAAATGTTGCCGTTTCTTCATTTTGTGGAAGTTGTTTTTCACTTTCAAGCGGCTTCTCAATATTCTGAAATCAGCCTGTTATTATCTTAGCATGACATTTGGCCTGCAGTTCCCAGCTAGGAATGAAAAAGGCTATCATTGGTCCTCTCTGTACAAAATAGCTGGGCAGAACATTTCTGTATACAGGAACTGTTATTCTCACCTTTTGAAGAGCAATTTCTTTGATGACTCAGAGAATATTTGACCTTCAAAGTAAGAGCTGCAGGCAGTACAATTTTCCTTTTATAACAGTTGTGTAGAGGGGTTTTTTTTTTGTGTGCGTGTGACTTCCTTGTTAGTTTTGAGACTAATCTCTTTCACTTCTCTGTAAACTGTAGTGTTCCTTGTTGAACTGGTTAGTCCTTTTGGATTTAGAAGGAAGTTACCAATAGTGGGGAACAGGTAATATGTAAGAAAACATCCTTCTTTGAAAAGCTCATAATTCTCAAGAGCCTCTTCAGAGCTGTTTAAGGGAGAATCACGTTCGTTCTTTTTCTTTTGTAAGATGTAGTGACTTTTTTCCCCTCCTAAAAAAAAACCAACAAAACCAAAACCAACAAAACCAAAAGAAACAACAACCTCAAACTTCTGATGTTATCTCTTAATTTGAAGCTAAAGGGAAACGTGTCCACGGGTGGATGTACCCCTGACAATGGCAGGACTTGCTTTTACTTGAGATTAAGCACACTTTCCAGCTAGAAAAAAAAGTGTAACTTTTCATTAATTTGATAATTTTTTGTGAGGCTGCTCAGTAGAGAGGTTAGTGCATGTAGTAAAGAGGTCAGAGCAGATCCTGAGCTATTCTAAAACTGCTAGGATGTTTCTTAGTTATTTTCCCTCCTATTGACTTAAGGACAGTTCGGATATATCATTAAATTTCATCTGGAACTTATGCTTGTAAATTCTTGAGCACATTTAAAATCTTTTCTGACTGACGTTTTAAAAAATGGGATGTGCTCTGGAGTACTGTAGAACAAATAAATGTCAACAATTAAAGGTACCACAGTTAGCAAAGAAAGAATTGTTTTTCTATTGGGAAGTTTTTTTCACTAACATTCAAAGGTTTCACTGAAATAATAAATATTTAAACTTCATTCACTGTTCTGTCAACTGTTGAGATGTGTTTGTTTTGTTTGTGTTGATATTGATGTGTTCTCTAATTATGATCCAGAAAAATCAGTACATTGGACTGACGGAATTAAAGTGTCACAGATGCACACTTCCATTCATCATACTATCTACAATTTCTTTACTTTCCCTGGATAGGTTGACAAGGTCTCTTCTGCTTTACAGGAGTGGCAGTAAGACTCTGAGCAGCTGTTTGAATATTTAAGAAGTTAGTTCTTTGCTAAAGTTTTGAACTGCTTTTGAAATCCAGTCCTGTGTGGTATATGCTGTAGTAACTTCAGTTGTGAAGATGAACCTGGAAATTCTCGACCCCATCAGGGATATGCAGTTTTTTCACTTTCTGATTGTTGCCCCTTTTCTGGTGTGGAGATCACATTGCAACAGATGTGTTTTTTCACAGTGAGGTCTCTAGTTGCTTTTCTGTTATGACATCTTCTCTGAAGAAGGCAACTATTATGGTATATTTGTGTAAAGATGTTTTTTCTGCTGCTTTTCAGAAGTTGCTGTGTCTGTAGGAGGCTTGGGCAAGAGACTAAAAGCTGCATTTTATAGAGTGTTCAGCTTCTTGTGACATTTGGATACATCTTTGGACAAGGAACTGAATTAGTTCTGTGTTTTGTTTTCTGGTCCTCTACTTCACTCCTGGCAAATTTAAGTGGATAATCTATCCTCTGTTAATGCAGTGTAGGTATTAATACACTTTTCTGCTTAATACAGAAAACCCTTCAACTCTGCTTTTTTCATTGTGGGACTAAATCTATCAAAGTAATCAACAGACTAGAAGAGCTGGCATTTGTAGCAGCTGGGCAACAGTTTACTGAAAAGCATTGCTGGTTTTATTCAGTCCCTCCATCAATTCTTTTTATTCCCAGTAATAATATAAATTATATGTTGCCAGAGGACAGTGAGCACTTGGAACAAGGGTGCTAGGATCATTCCCTTTTGCTCACATAGAGTTTCAATGAGAGCCTGATGCTCCACAGTACTATATGTGCTCCTTTCTTGGGGTTGGAGGGGGGAGGACGCTTGTTAGCTTACAGTAAGAGCAAGTCACCATGCAAAGTTGTTTACTGCTAAATAAAAACACATCTAAGTTCTTCCCTAATACAGGAAAATCAATTTTCATACAGCCTCATCTTTGAAAAGAAGCACTTTACAGAAGATTAGGAAGGAACATTGTGTGGGAGATACTCTGTACAATAAGCTCAGCTTTAAAACTCTGAGAAATAGCTTGTGTTTTTCACAAACACTAAGTTAGGAGATTAATTACTGACTGCCAACTTGGAGGGGAAAGATGTGCTTCTGAGAAAAGAACAATTTATTTAATTATTTGTAACTGCAAGTATAGTTAGAGATGACACAATTTACAAATAAGAGGATGGTGAAATTTCTTGGAAAATAGTTGCTTAGAATAATTTTAAGGCTTTTGTTCTGCCTTGTCTTCTTCCCCCCCACCCCAAGACCTATAAATACACTATGAGGGTATTTATAGAACAGAAATCTCTTAACCTGAAGTCTGGTGATATATTGGTATTTAAAGCAGTGATAATGCTGTTAGCAAGAACTTTAATTGCATAGTTATAGACTAACAAAATTAAGCTCACTGACATGCATTTGTGATAACCTAGAGATACGATGAACTCTGAATTTAAAGATAAGACTTCCCCTCTCTGTGTTTGCATTGTCAATATAATAAAAATGTTCTTAAAAACACTTACTAAAAGGGATTTGGTGCCTGTTACCCGTATACTGTTTTGCCAGCCAGTTTTGTGATAGGCTGTATGATTGATAAGGCAGCATGTTGATAAAATTCAACGTCTCAAAGATGGTTATTCACCTGATGCCCTTTGAAAAATCCCTCTCAGTGTGAAATTTTTTCAAATAGGTTATGTTTAAGGGTACTATGTGAATGAGTCCCCTCAGGAGTCCAAGGTACACAAGGGTGGTTGTAGCAAATCCCAGCAGTAACTAGAAGTTGGCTTTACTTATGTGCTGCAGTGGGACCCCTCCAGACATGTGTTTGGTTACCTGCCTTGAAGAAACACCATAGTGAAACAATTTGTTAGCACAGGACTAAAGTTAATGGTGGGTGACAAGTCAGCTTGTAAGCATGGGTTTGCTGTTCTGTCTTACTCGGTGTCTATGATAATCCATACCTACTTGCTATAAACTGAGAGTTTTATGAAACTGTCAAATATTGTTATAGATTCTTTTACTAGGTGGTTTGTTTTTTTTCTTTGAAGTGTGAGTTACCAGCAGGTGTAAATGACAGGAGTGGTAAGGAACATAACTGTCACTTTTCTTCCTTAAAGTATTATATAAAGTCCATGTCACTTTCTGTTCTAGAGCAACGTGATTTTTTTTTTGCATGGAGGAGGCAGATCCATGCCTCATTACAGAGAGTGTGCTCAGCAGCACAGTTGGGAATGATTAAATTCAGCTTGAGCAACATCTTTGCTCATGATGCAGTGATTCAGCAGTTCTTTAAGTTTCTGAGGGATGGAGCAGGGCTGCAGCCATACCCAAAGTGCTGTCAGTGAGTATTTTCTGCTTGGCTCGTGTGTTTTGCCCATTCTCTGCACTTGCAGTCTCTCAGTTAAAGTATAGCAAGTTAACTTGCCTAGGTGTTATACCCTGGAGATAGCAGTTGAGTAGCATCATTCATTAAAACAAAGAAAAAAAACCTATGTAGTCACTGCTGCTTTTCATTTTGAAATAAGAAAATAATCTTGGCACAGGACACTTCCTGGGAATTAATGACTGGCTGGGGTTAATGGCCCTTGCCTGCACTGTGGGCCATCAGCTCCTCCCTGCTGGCCATTAATCTGCAGGAAATGCCCTGTGCCAAGATCATTATTGTTGTATTTGGGTTCTTTGAGAGCTGAATTCAGGAACCCACACTGCTCTAATATGTGAGAGCCTGCTGGGTTTTCTTACATTTTAGGCCCTCCACATTAATTCTTTTTTATTTCCTGAGCTTATCTGAAATTTCCAAACGTTTCGCTTAATGGAAAGTGACTTTTATGCTTCAGGTCCTTTAAAAATATCATGATTTGCAGCAACCAAGGTAACGCTAAACCTTATGTGGTGAAAATAAAGTTCTGTATAGCAAACAGTTTTGGAAAGAGAATATACTTGGGGAAGTCTGTGCTTTTTAGTGTAGCCTAGAGCAACAAGCAGTGATTGTAATTTGCATGGGAACTTGAGGACAGTCGTGACAGGCAGTGCTTTCTACTGTAAAGTTCTTTCTACTGTAAGGTAGGATTGTAGGATTCACGGTCTGCATAAACCCCTTCTTCGGATGAAGATGGTTCCCATTTTAAAGATATTTTTACTTTCTTGGAAAAATGAAGAGCAAGAAGAGGTAGAATAGTTTTCCCATCTAGCAGTTGCTGACAGTGGGGTTTCTTTTTCTTCTCCCCTTAAAATTTCAAGTTCANTTAGGAAGGAACATTGTGTGGGAGATACTCTGTACAATAAGCTCAGCTTTAAAACTCTGAGAAATAGCTTGTGTTTTTCACAAACACTAAGTTAGGAGATTAATTACTGACTGCCAACTTGGAGGGGAAAGATGTGCTTCTGAGAAAAGAACAATTTATTTAATTATTTGTAACTGCAAGTATAGTTAGAGATGACACAATTTACAAATAAGAGGATGGTGAAATTTCTTGGAAAATAGTTGCTTAGAATAATTTTAAGGCTTTTGTTCTGCCTTGTCTTCTTCCCCCCCACCCCAAGACCTATAAATACACTATGAGGGTATTTATAGAACAGAAATCTCTTAACCTGAAGTCTGGTGATATATTGGTATTTAAAGCAGTGATAATGCTGTTAGCAAGAACTTTAATTGCATAGTTATAGACTAACAAAATTAAGCTCACTGACATGCATTTGTGATAACCTAGAGATACGATGAACTCTGAATTTAAAGATAAGACTTCCCCTCTCTGTGTTTGCATTGTCAATATAATAAAAATGTTCTTAAAAACACTTACTAAAAGGGATTTGGTGCCTGTTACCCGTATACTGTTTTGCCAGCCAGTTTTGTGATAGGCTGTATGATTGATAAGGCAGCATGTTGATAAAATTCAACGTCTCAAAGATGGTTATTCACCTGATGCCCTTTGAAAAATCCCTCTCAGTGTGAAATTTTTTCAAATAGGTTATGTTTAAGGGTACTATGTGAATGAGTCCCCTCAGGAGTCCAAGGTACACAAGGGTGGTTGTAGCAAATCCCAGCAGTAACTAGAAGTTGGCTTTACTTATGTGCTGCAGTGGGACCCCTCCAGACATGTGTTTGGTTACCTGCCTTGAAGAAACACCATAGTGAAACAATTTGTTAGCACAGGACTAAAGTTAATGGTGGGTGACAAGTCAGCTTGTAAGCATGGGTTTGCTGTTCTGTCTTACTCGGTGTCTATGATAATCCATACCTACTTGCTATAAACTGAGAGTTTTATGAAACTGTCAAATATTGTTATAGATTCTTTTACTAGGTGGTTTGTTTTTTTTCTTTGAAGTGTGAGTTACCAGCAGGTGTAAATGACAGGAGTGGTAAGGAACATAACTGTCACTTTTCTTCCTTAAAGTATTATATAAAGTCCATGTCACTTTCTGTTCTAGAGCAACGTGATTTTTTTTTTGCATGGAGGAGGCAGATCCATGCCTCATTACAGAGAGTGTGCTCAGCAGCACAGTTGGGAATGATTAAATTCAGCTTGAGCAACATCTTTGCTCATGATGCAGTGATTCAGCAGTTCTTTAAGTTTCTGAGGGATGGAGCAGGGCTGCAGCCATACCCAAAGTGCTGTCAGTGAGTATTTTCTGCTTGGCTCGTGTGTTTTGCCCATTCTCTGCACTTGCAGTCTCTCAGTTAAAGTATAGCAAGTTAACTTGCCTAGGTGTTATACCCTGGAGATAGCAGTTGAGTAGCATCATTCATTAAAACAAAGAAAAAAAACCTATGTAGTCACTGCTGCTTTTCATTTTGAAATAAGAAAATAATCTTGGCACAGGACACTTCCTGGGAATTAATGACTGGCTGGGGATAATGGCCCTTGCCTGCACTGTGGGCCATCAGCTCCTCCCTGCTGGCCATTAATCTGCAGGAAATGCCCTGTGCCAAGATCATTATTGTTGTATTTGGGTTCTTTGAGAGCTGAATTCAGGAACCCACACTGCTCTAATATGTGAGAGCCTGCTGGGTTTTCTTACATTTTAGGCCCTCCACATTAATTCTTTTTTATTTCCTGAGCTTATCTGAAATTTCCAAACGTTTCGCTTAATGGAAAGTGACTTTTATGCTTCAGGTCCTTTAAAAATATCATGATTTGCAGCAACCAAGGTAACGCTAAACCTTATGTGGTGAAAATAAAGTTCTGTATAGCAAACAGTTTTGGAAAGAGAATATACTTGGGGAAGTCTGTGCTTTTTAGTGTAGCCTAGAGCAACAAGCAGTGATTGTAATTTGCATGGGAACTTGAGGACAGTCGTGACAGGCAGTGCTTTCTACTGTAAAGTTCTTTCTACTGTAAGGTAGGATTGTAGGATTCACGGTCTGCATAAACCCCTTCTTCGGATGAAGATGGTTCCCATTTTAAAGATATTTTTACTTTCTTGGAAAAATGAAGAGCAAGAAGAGGTAGAATAGTTTTCCCATCTAGCAGTTGCTGACAGTGGGGTTTCTTTTTCTTCTCCCCTTAAAATTTCAAGTTCAGAATGCACAACTTGTTTATATATAGATTCTTCATGATAAGTTTATGAAGGTTTGTTGTACTCTGCACTGAAATCAGTTCAGGGCTAAATCCAAAATTTGGGGTGGGGGGGACGTAATTCCAAGTAGGTCAGTTGAATATTACGTCCTGGAAGTGGCAATTCATGACGACCATTATATTTCTGTATTAAAGAAAACAAAACAAAACAATCCAANTAGCTCACTAATGTCTTTGCATACCTGGTTATTATTTAATAGCCTTACCCTGATATTAGCACTTTTTGTGTGTGTGTTTGCTCAGTCCTTTTCCCAGAAACATTAAAACAGATTTTTTTAACATTCCCTCCATATTTAATTTTTTTATTTATTTGCTTTATTATTCATTTATTTACAGATACTTTTTCTTTCTTAGCATGTGACATGCCCCCCTTTTTTTTTCCATGCTTTTTCCTTGCTCCTTTCTTTCTCTCTTGAGTCAGACTTTACAGACCTTTGTAAGGTCTCCTGCTCTTTTCCTTCAGAAGCTTTGCAAATAGGCAGCCCCTACTGTCCTCTTCCTAGTTCTCAGATGTATTGTGCTGTGAAGATGCTTTGGGTCGACAGGACACCTTCATAATGTGCATTTCAGATGTTGAAAATGCCACAGTGTGCATGAGATTTGAAGACGGCAGCAAGCTTTGGAGAGACTGTCACATCTGTATTGACCTTTTGATGGATGTAGTAGGATTTCAGCAGAGAGAGGGAGAGGTTTTTCTTGAGGGGAAAAGATCCTAAATCAGGTCTTTATACAAACTGTTACAGATCTTTAGATTCAGTGTGGAGTTTGGACTTTTTGGGGACGAAGATACTGTTCCCTGTAGTAGTGATTATGAACCGTCAGTCTGAAATTTTTACCTAGGAAATGTGATATGACAAGAAATAAGGCTCACTAATACTGTTTAAGTAAACAATACTATTACAACTACTTAGGCTGTGTTTTTATCCCAGAAGCCTGTAACAATGCAGCCTGCCATGCTACTAGCTTGCCATGTGCTCTTTAAAAATAGAAGTTTGTTCTGCAACTTAGCGGTGAACATCAATGAATATCTGAGGCGATGTTGTCAAGTCAGGAAGTTGATGGTGTTGTTGATACATTGGAGAGACTCTGTTAAAGCCAAGAAAAATTCAGCGAACAGCAGGGGACAGCTTGTCATTTACAGGGCTGCCTTTTGTTGGAAGATGTGAAGGAAGGGGGAAAATTTTTGCTTGTAAGGAAACTTTGCCCTAATTCCACAGTATCTCTATGTTTCTGCTGATCTGGTAAAGTTTTATTTTATTGCTCTCAGTCTATAAACTTTATTCAGAAGATCTCTATAGTCTTTGCTGTGGCCTTTTGAGTTGGCAGCCATCAGTTTTCTTTGTAAACCTTTCGTAACTTTCTCCCAAAGGCACCTTTTTTTTTTTTTTTTTTTTTTTAATCTTTGTGGGGAGAGGAGGAGGAGGAAGAGGGGGTCCTAGGGGAAGGGCAATAAACTGTGAGAAATAGATTTCCTTGGGTGTTCTTTGCACTGGTAGGAGTGGGTTCCTGGTACCAAGTTCTATTAACCTTGTGAAGGGGGAGGATAGTTACATCTTTGTACACAAAACTTGGTATGTGGCAGTGTTTTCTCCCCAGAGTGACTAAATCTTGCCAAACTGCATCCTGCCTGTATCTGTAGGCTTGATGAAATCCCATGAAACCCTCACCCCCATTGCTCCAGCTCACAGTCTAGTGAAGTCAAGAGAAATTTTGCTATTGGAGAAGCCTTGAGCAAAAGCCATTGGTGCAGTGGAGAGATCTGTAGCATGCCACCTGACTTTCTGTTGCTCTTTATGCAGTTGCTGTTGTTGTAATGCATCAGCATCCTCACTGCTAACAACCTGTTTCCTGTTTGACTAATTTCCTAAAGTACCTACAATGAAAAAGCAGGATCTGTATCCTTATTTATTGGTAGGTCTACTTTCATATGTCTTTACTGTTTGTCAAATGGTACTTTCAAATACTGTTTTTATTGTCAGATGTGCCTGAGTATTTTACGATTTTAATCTCTGGATGTGAAAACAAAAGTATTAGTTTCTTGTTGCTTCTGTGCTCTTTGATCACTTGGTTTGCAGGTGGTTAACCAGTTAACTTTGTTACTGTGCTGTCAGCACCATAAACAAGGCTGAAGGAAGTGTGATACTTCTCTCCCGGTAGGAGTGATGCTATCTTTACTGTATGGTTAGAAAACATGTCAGAAATTGAGTAAATAATAATTAAAAATGTTGTGGACTGCAGTTAACATTTAAGATTAATTTTAAATGGAAACCTCTAAAGCTGTTCTCTTGGAGCCAGACCATCAAGATCCTAACGAAGCTGAGGGAGTTAAGATTTTCTGATTTAGGCAACAGAATGACAGTATTTGGTTGCTACATGCCATACTTTCTTTGGCAAACTGTGGAAGCAGGTTGATGCCCCTGTTTTATTTAGTGCACTGCACATAGTATGAGTCATTTAAAAGAAAGACTATTTTGTTAGTTGTTATTTTTGATTTGTAAGAAGTAATAGGAAGTTCTGCAGATTTCTTAGCTAAATTTTAGCTACTGTTTTTATTTGCTTCTCATTTTCTACCTGTCAAGCATTTTAATTTGAAAGTAGACATAAGAAAATAAAAACAACAGTCAAGTAATTATTTATCATTTCCAAAGTGACAATTACTGGAACTGAGAGTTGTTTTATCTTTTTACATATGTACAGGTATTTTCTAAGACTCCTATATTCTAACAGAAATCCATGAGCTGTGAGCACATTCAGGAGCTCTCATTTGCCTTTAATCAATGAAAACTTACCTAGAGACTCTTGCTTTAGGGGGTTTTCACATCCACAACTTGGATCAGTGCAGTTGGTCTTCCAACATGATGACTATGGGCGACAAAGTTTCACCTGACTTAAAATATCATTATTTTTTCACCAAAAATACAACATGCTAAATTAAAATTATTTTAAAATATTTCATTCTGAATCACTGAATCAATATGAAAAAAACACTTTTGGATGTATTTTCTGTAGGGAAATTGAAAATTTCCAGTGGAAATAAAGTAATGCTATAAAAATTCAGCTTAAACAAAATAATATTTTTGGTAAGGAAAGTTTTTGCACTGAATACCGTGGCCAACAGTAATTACAACTTGTCCAAACGTCTGGGAAAGCTACAATGGATTTTTGGAACCCTTTAAATATTCCACCTAATGCAGTAATAATTTCACACCTTGAAGGAGGGTGAAAGGATTCTGGAGAAAGGCTTGCATCCCAACATCACCTGAATACAAACAGTATGTTTATTTAATTGACAAAAGCTTCTTCCATCCAGAGTTTTCACTTTGCAGGATACTATAAATAGATATCATTTTCACCAAAAGCATTAAATTAGCCAACTGGGTACTCGACTTTGTAATGTGGAGCAATGTGGAGTGATAATGAACACCATGTGTGTGTGA